>APFE030728502.1:187095-220285 GCA_000404065.3 Pinus taeda
TTACGACTACCTCTCATGGAAATGGTCATACGTGAATGACTTACTTAACGCAGTTGAATCCCAAAATGATATCTAATATAATGCACTGCGTAAATCCCCATACTTTGATTAAAAGTTTCGAATTTCATTTTTATTAAAACATAATTGGATGTTTTTGATTAGTTTGTTGAGCTGAAAAAATTGATCCTTAGTTAGCTGAAAGCCTAAGTTTCTTTTCAATCCATTTTTCGTTTAGATCTCAAGATTAGATCATAGTTTTGAGTTTTTCATAGAAATTATAGAAGCTTGTTGAAAATTTTGTTTCCAATAGTTTTTTAGATTTTTTCTATAAATCTTAAAAGCTCTCTGAAAAGAATTGTTTATTCTTGTAGTTGTTGATTGTTGAAAAGCAAAGGGATTTTCCGTGAGCGTGATTAGTAGTATTGTTTTCAAGTTCTTTGAAAAAGACAAAAAAGTTTCCTTTTAGTTGTATGTTAAGAGAGATTTGATTTTCAAAGCATTTCATTTTCAACTCTTCCTTAGCTAGAAATTCATTGAAAATGAAATGGAATTGTTATCATCTTAGGTGCATTTTTTAGTGTTTTGGAGTCGAGTCTTCATACCATAAAGTTTCATCTCCGCACCCATTGACTTAAGAAACAAACAATAAAATTAACACTTAATTAAAATCCATCTAGCAATCTTTTTATTTTCTAGGGCTCTTTTCACCAACATAGCTTAGGCTAGTATCTTGGAGTAGGGAGTAATTAACTCTCCAAGATAGTTTAAAAAAACAAGTAGTCGATCTTGCGGTAGGGAGAAAATTCAATTGTTACATCTATGCTCTGGGAAAGCTCCTCCTAAAAGAGAAGCACGAGATCATATCTGAACCAGTGTGGGAATCAATCCTTCCTCATTGGGAACGATAGAAGATATTCACGTATTAAAAACGGTAAACCTCAGATTGACCATTGTCAAGGAGCCTGGGGTCACTTATTGGTAAACCTTGGATTATGTCAAGGAGCCTTCAAGGGGATTGAGCTTGTTACTCTGCCCTTGCGTGCGTATCAGATCTTAGACTGTTCCCCCAGGTATATTTGTTTCTGTTGGTGACCTTAGTGACCATAATCTTTAGTATTCTTTCCTAGGTGATGGTGGAGGGAAGATCCCACTGTACCTCAAGCAGACATCGACTAGACTCACTTGGACTCTCTGGGGGGTTATATTCAATACAGATGGTTATAGTGGAGAAACTTGTGCTAGTCTGTTTCATTAAGCAGGTTGTCGGGGTAACTATTCCAACCGCCATTTCTATATTGAATTCTGCGACGTTGGATTTCATCACCAACTAGTGTTTTCGATCCGGAAAGATACTGTTTGTGTGTGGTTTGATCTCCTAGATTTATTAAGCGTTTGCTTCAAATTGTTTGGTTCTTTAGAGACTTTAGGTGGTTTTCTTGATATTTCCTTTGTTTCCATGTGAAGTAATTAAATAATTAATCGTGGCTGAATTACCGAGACAATCCCGTCAACTTCGGGGGTAGCCTCCCGAATTTACACCAAGTCAACTTGAAGGGCTGCGAGCTCTTGTCACACCTAGTGAAAGTAGGGTTGGGTCACTAGAGGCCGGAGAGTCTTCGTTAATTATACATCCTGATCATCTATTTCAAGAAACAGAACATATTTCTGAACCGATTTCATTTTCTGAGGTTACTAGTTATATCACTCCTACTAGCTCATTAGCCGAAGAACCTGAAATCTCTAAACTTGAGAATGAACCTGCTACTACTCCATCTTCAGGATTTGCTTCTCCTGTTTCTAGTGGTCCTATTTCACCCAGAGTAGAAATCATTACCAAGAATCTTCCTTCTGGACTCATTTCCATCGAAGAAATTGTAAGTTCGAGTCCAAACGAAGGTACAAGCATCCCTAAAAATCAACTAACTATCGAACTTAGGGAGCGTGAATCCATTTTCTATAGTCCCATTAGAGGTGACACTTGGTATATTTTGTTGACCAATTTCTTAGAAAATCCAGGTCTTGCGTCTTCACCACCTCGATTCCCTTTTCATCCAACACCCAGAGGTTATTATCCTCCTTTTAATATGTCAAGACATTCACCCTTGTTTTCTCAGACACCAGAAACTTTTTTACATGGCGGTCCTTTTGTTCCTCCTGGGTATCAGTCTTTATCTGGTACATTTTCAGGAGCATCTCCTCAACCCATTGAATATGTAGTATCTCCTGGTCATAACGAAACTAAACCGTTAAGTGTCGAAGAGATTCTTATGATGTCTCGTACTACTCCTAATCTGCAACCTCAAGGTAGTTCAATACCGTCTGGGGGGCAGCCGCAAGGTACTCAAATACCGCCTGGGGGTCAACCTCAAGGTAGTCCATTACCATCTGGGGGGCAACCTCAAGGATCGTATATCCCTACGGGACAATATTTTTCTCAAGGTCAACCCCAGTATCAATATGTACCTCAAGGTCAACCCCAGTATCAATATTTGCCTCAAGGTCAATACCAACCTCAAGGTCAGTACCAATCGCAAGGTCAGTACCAACCTCAAGGTCAGTACCAACCTCAAGGTCAATATCAACCTCAAGTTTTTCAACCACCTTCAGGTCAATCATTTGTTCAAGGACCCGGGAATGTACCGTATAATTATCAATCTTACACTCAACCTGGTTTTGGTCCTCAATATGATCAACTTGTTATGGGTACATACCCTGGAATGAATGTGGTGTGGGATCAACAGACTCCGCAACCCAGTGTGCAGTTGTCATCTAAATCTGGACAGTCTTTTGTTTCTGGTTCACCCCAGCAACCTATCCAGCCTACTACTCAAACTTCTACACCTGGGGTAGCTCATCAGTCTGGGCCTAGTTCACCTCGAACTTCGTCCCAAACGTCTGATGCAACTGTTGCAGCCTCTGTTCAATCCAATCCACCCATTTCTAGAGTATCAGCGGCTCCAGTTTCTACTGCTCCTGTATCAACTCCTCAGGCCTCTTTACCCCAGTCTGAACCTACAATCCAAACTCCGATTTCCATGCCTGTAGGACAACCTGGGCCTAGTACGGTTGTCACAAGTCAACCCCAATTTACTTATCAACCGTACTAGGGGAAGTACCAATTCGGCCCTGCTGTGCAGAACTCGACTTATCAGTATCAACCGTACCCTGGGTATACGTATCAACAACCTCAACAACCCCAGTATGGTTCGGTTAATCCTAGTTTTCCAGGAGGATATAATATCCCAAATGCAAATTCGATACCAAGTTATCCTGGATATCCTCCTCCTGGGGCTGGTCTTATGACCCCAAGTTTTTGGGATCCGAACCATTAGTTACCGTTTATAGCAACTTTGGATTTGCCTGACTTGTCGCGCCTTACGAATGATCCCATTAATTATCTTCCGTTTTGGTCGCCAATGCCAAATAAGTTGCCCAATGATATACCAAAGTTTGAGGGGAAGTCAGGAGAAGATCCATCTAATCATGTGATGACTTATCATCTCTTGTGTGCATCGAATTCCATTATAGATGATTCAATTCGTCTTCATCTTTTTCAACGCACTTTGATTGGCCTTGTAGCCAAGTGGTACATTGAGTTGCCACGAGGCTCTTTTTACAATTTTAGTCAGTTAGCCACTTCCTTCCTTACTCATTTTCAGCTTCCATTCCAATATGACAATGGAACAGAATTATTAACTTCATTAAAATAGTCGACGTCCACATACATTTTAGACCATATTCATGAATGGCGACGTCGACGTCATTTAGTGAAAGTTTTTATCCCAGACTAGATTTTGGCATAATGGTTTGTAAAATTGTTATTACCTAAAATAACTGAAGATGTAGCCAAGACAGGAGTCGTTATTGAAGAGCAAGTAATTGCTCAAGCTTAGTACCTTGACTTAGTTTATACGCAGTCAGGTATGTTACACGAGAAAATCCCCGACCTTCCGAAACAAAATCAAATAGCTGCACCTCCATCAGGGTCTCATGCCGCTGACAGTATGATTGGTACTGTTAATACCAAGAGTAAGAAGAAATCCTCCAAGAATTCTTCTCCTATTATAACTTACCAGATTCCCCGAAGGGAGAGTCTTCACCTGAAATTTCTGCCGATGTTCATGTCTTAGAATCATCTACGACCAAATCAAAATCTAACGGTAAGAAGAAAGGCAAGAAGAAGAATAAGAAAAACTCGAAGGAAAAATCCGATAAACCTGAATCTACTGATGAGAAACGTAAACCTCGCTATCCTTGTCTCATCTACAATGAGGAGCATTTTACAAGGGATTGTCCACATCGTGCAGATGTTGCAAACATCTTTAAAGGTTCGCAAACACCTATTGTTTTGAAGGATCCTTTTCCAAGTCAAGACAGTAAGATGATAGGTTCTTCCTCTAGTGCCTCGGAAGAGTCCATAATGATGATGTCGCATGTAAGGATTGAGACACGATCACAATATTATGGAAGTAAGAGTCCTCTTGGTGGTAAGGAAGCGGAATCTTCTAATTCCAATCCATCAACCTCAGCTCCGTCTGGTTCCAATCTGCTACAGATCGAGAAACCAAATCCTAACTTAGTAATCAAACTGCCTACTAAGGGTATACTTCGAAAGTGAGCTTTCAATCCACATGCGAGATCTGCTCAGAACTATAACGTTGTTGAAGATTTAGCTGTTTCCCCTTCAGCAATGTCGGCTTTGGAAGTGCTGCAATCTTGTCCAGCACAACGTAAAATGCTATTGTCGACTATAGGAGTTGTTGATCTTCAGGACTCAAACCTCATAGTCTTCGATTTAGAAAATAATACACCTCGTTTACCTCATTAAATGGCTTTCCAGATTCCAGTGTTAGTCAAAACCAGACCTTGTTTTAGGACTGTGATTGATGAGGGAGCTTCCACGTGTATTATGTTGATACAGTGTTGGAAAACCCTTGGTTCTCCTACACTTAATCAATCCCCGACGATTCTGAAGGCCTTTGATGGCTGAGGGTTTCATCCTTATGGCATCTTGTAGGACTTACCTATAGGGGTTGAAGGAAAAACTATTAATCTAGATGTGGAGGTGGTTGATGCCTCTCTGGATTACAACCTTCTTTAGGGTCGTAGTTGGTCTTACACCATGACTGCTGTTGTTTCATCGGTCTTTCGGCTTATTAAATTTCCACACAATGGAAATATCGTTACAATAGATCAGTTAACTTACTTTTTATCCGACCCATCATCTATTGAGAGTATTCAACATGTTGGTAAAACTGCTATCCCTTATAAGGATGTTGTGGTAGGATTAGTTAAAGATTCGGGTTTACTCAAAACTTTTTCATTTCCTCCTCCCAACATATCGTCTCCTTTCGCGACCATTCATATGATTTCATTAGAATCCATAGTTCTTGACGATCCTTGGATCGTTCCATTCGATTTCGAGGTGGACTCTCTTGGCGATGCCATGCCTTTGAGTCCCTTTGAAGTTGCTTATCAGGCAGTACAATCGTTTTCCGACTCAAGTTCAACCAAACTTGATCTGGTGAATGAGATCCATGGAAAATCACTTTCAATCTCAACCTCAGATTCAACAACCTTTTTGGAAGTCGTTCACAACGATGAACAAATTTGGGAACTGTTGTCTATTGATGCATTACCATGGGAAGATCTTCATCATCAGTCTTCATTTTTACCTGAGATTGATCATTTTGAAAATGATTTTTCACCTATTTTTTCCACTGAATATGCCAAAGAACTAGAGAATCCATTGAAACATCCTGATTCTGAACAAAATTTAGCCAATATTTATCGAACGGTTCCTATCGACATTTCAATCAAACCTGGGATTGTTGAAAACATTCATATAGGTGCTTCTTGTACGGACACTGAAGTCAATACATATAAAGCCCTATTTCAAGAATTCTGTGCGTGTTTGCCTGGTCCTATGAAGAAATGCCAGGAATTGATCCTTCAATCGTTGTTCATGAGATCAAAACCTACCTGGATGCTAAACCCGTCTGACAACGGTTGCGTTAGATACACCCACGAAAAGTTGCTACCATCAAAACAAAAGTTGAGAAATTACTTAAAGCAGGTTTCATTTATCCAATTCCTTTGATGGATTGGGTATCGAATATTGTTCTAATCACTAAAAAACAAGGGACAATAAGAATATGTATCTACTATAGGGATATTAATCGTGCTTGTCCCAAGGACAATTATTCCACACCCTATATCGATCAAATTATCGATGATTGTGCCGGCAGCGAAATTTTCTCCTTTATGGATGGTTTTTCTGGTTACAATCAAATTAACATTCTACATGTTGATCAACCAAAAATGACATTCATCTTTCCATGGGGGACATTTGCTTATTACAAGTTACCTTTTGGATTGAAGAATGTTGGAGCAACTTTTCAAAGGGCAATGTCTTATGCGTTTCATGACATCAAGCACATTGTGCAACCTTATCTAGATGATTTACGAGCTTAGCCATTATGCAGAGCTGACCATCTCACTCACTTACGAGCAATTTTCATGAGATGTAGGCATTATCGGATTAGGTTGAATCTGCACAAGTGTGTTTTTTGTATAGAAACAGGTCGGTTACTGGGATTTGTTGTATCCAAAGCCGGCATTCATGTCGATCCTTCGAAGGTCGAAGCCATTGTCAAGTTACCACCTCCTTCGACACTTCGCCTACTCCAGAGTTTGCAAGGGAAAGCAAAATTTTTACGTCGTTTTGATTCCTAACTACACTAAGATTACAAAAAGTTTCACCCGGTTGTTGAAACAGAACACTCCATTCTTTTGGGATGAGATAGCTGACAAATCTTTTTATGCACTTAACCATGCGTTGACCCATGCGCCATTATTGCATCCTCCCAACTACAACTAGAATTACTTCTTGTACCTCGGTGCTTCCCATTCCACCATTGGGATGGTTTTAGTTCAACAGGATGAATTCGAAAGTGAACATGTGATCTATTATCTTAGTCAGACTCTAACTCCAACTGAGTTAAAATATTCACATGTGGAGAAACTGGCCTTAACTGCAGTCCAAGCTGTTCAGCGATTTCGTCATTATATTTTGCTACACAAAATCACGAGCATTTCTGACTGTAACCCTATGCAATACATTTTGACTAAACAATTGCTAGGAGGCAAGTATTCCAAATGGATTGTCATCCTGCAGGAATTTGACTTGGAATTTGAGAAGGCCAAGTCAAAGAAGTCTTTGGTTTTTGTGGAATTAATGTGTGACTTCCCTCGTGCTGATACCGAACATGTGGCAGAAGAACCCATTGCGGATGAATCCTTGTTCCTTATCAGCACTGTTGATCCATGGTATGGAGATATCATTGTCTATCTCCAGACCCAATCTTTTCGGCCAGACGTTTCATGATCTCAGCGCCGGAAAATACGATTCCAATCCCAACCTTACACTATTATTGGAGATACTCTTTATCGTCGTGGGGTCGATTCTGTTTTCCGTTGTTGTCTTACTCATGACGAGGCTGAGAAGGTTCTTAATGACTATCACTCTGGAGCATGTGGCGGTCATATGCCTGGGTATGCCACAACCCAAAATATTTTGTGCTGGTTATTTCTGGCCGTCCTTATTCAAAGATTGTATTACTGCAGTCCAAAAATGCCACAATTGACAAATTTTTTATCGTAAGATGTGCGCCCCACCTGCTCCTATCCACCCTATCATTGCCATTGGTCCATTCGCAAAATGGGGTATCGATTTTATTACATGTAACCCTCACTCGGTCGAGGGGCATGTGTATATCATCCTTGCGGTAGATTATTTTACCAAGTGGGCCGAGGCGATGCCTACATTTTCGGCAGACGACAAAACTGCTGCGATTTTCATTTTCAACCATATAATTTCTAGGTTTGGTGTTCCCCAAGTGATTATCACTGACCATGGGAGTCATTTTCAAAACATCATGATGAATGAACCTACAGATCAGCTTGGCCTGCGTCACGATAGTTCCACTCCATGTTACCCATAGGAAAATGGTCTGGTTGAAGCAATCAAAAAAGTTCTAGTCACCATGATCCGATGAATCATTGGGATTCATCGGTCAAATTGGCATAACATGTTATTTTCAGTGCTTTGGGCGTACCGAACATCAGTCAAAACATCAACAGGTTTTACACCCTTTCAACTGGTTTACGGTTTAGAGGCAGTATTTCCCATTGAATGCGAAATCCCGTCATTACAAATTGTCTTGCAATTATTACCAGCCACTTCCGAAGAGGAAAAACATTTATTATACTTAGCTCAATTAAATGAGAATCGACGTAATGCTGCATTAGCTGTCGAAACTCATGCCAAAAGGATTAAAGCTCAGTATGATCGAAATGTTACACCCCGCAATTTTTCGGAAGGAGACCTAGTCTTACTTTACGATCAAGCAAACGATAAGCTAGGGGCTGGAAAATTTGTACCCATGTGGCATGGTTTGTATATTGTCAAACGAAAGTTGGCAAAAGGGGCCTATGAGCTAGAAGATTTTGACGATGTCTCTTTAGGTAAACCTAGGAATGGGATTTTTCTAAAGTGATATTATGCTTAAAAGATTAGTGTGGAGATTTCTTAGACTAGTTTCTTTCTAAATTTGGTGTGTTCTTAGATTAAGGATGTGTGCTTTACTTTAGAGAGTGTTTTTCATTATTGTTTCTGCTTATCTTGATTTTACTCTTGATATTGCATATGTTGACGCCTCTCCAAACATACATCGGTTTCGCTTATAGCGCTTGTCATAGTACACGGAACATCTCTTCCGCAGCTTGGGTTATCTATTCGCCTTCTGACGAGTTAGTATCTATGCATGGGGTAAGCCTCGGTCAAACAATGAACAACATTGCAGAATACAGTGCAGTGATTGAATTATTATCTTAATCCATTTCATTTGGAATTCGAAGTTTGATTGTTAATTTAGATTCGGAACTCATCGTATTACAGCTTAATCGAGTTTATGCCATTAGAAATCCAGTATTATTACGATTATTTTTGAGAGTCTGTCTCTTGGAATGAGAATTTGATTACATAGAATATCAGCACATTCCAAGATATTTAAATACATTAGCAGATGCAGTTGCTTCTCAAATGTTAAATAGACATTTGCATTAAATCAAACAGTAAATTTCAAAACATCCCATAACATGTTTTGCAAGATAACCATAATAATAATATAGCATAGCATAGGAGTGTGTCAAAATATACATCGTCCTCGATCATAGGTTGAAAACACCTTATGATCGGCCAAAATGGTAGTATAAAAAGTCCAAAAATGAGTCTACAAGGCAATCATCCTATCACTGGTGATGATCTCGATAAGACACCACTGCTCGAGCCACCCTACAAAGGAACCTCCTAAAAAGTCCTGGGACCCCAATCACATAGTGATGAAGCCTAAGAGGAATGTCATCTATGCTGGTCTCCGAAATATCTGCGGTCAAGTGCTCTAGATGGCTCTCCAACTCGGCCAAGGTCTCTGCTGATTGGTCTTGTGGGGCCGGTGCTGCGGCAGTTGGTTGTCTTCGATCATAGGGCTGGAGAGCGGCTGGTCGCCGTGGACCCACATCTACATTTAAAAATTTTACTATTAGTTTTGGGATGATTTAAAAATAAAAAAAATACATATATAATTAAAATGTTGAAAACAATTTTACCTCTATCATCCCATTGCTCTCATAGTGGAAAAGCCATGTCAGGATCACCACGATAATCCATCCTAGCATATGAAAAATCCTGAATAACAAAGAGTTGGTTCTCTAACCAACAGAAATACTCTGGTGTGAATCGAAAAACCTCGGTACCCTCCTCAGGATGGTGGGCCATGACTGCAACCCACCACATAACCCGAGGATCTCGGGGAAGTCCAGCCTCAACAGTGAGTTGCTGTGGAACCAGCATAGGTACCCTATCTAGGGCAAAGCTGACAACTAAATAACCATATCCAAAGTTCTTTAGCTGTCCATTCTTCGCCCTAGTCAATTGGCCCTTCACATTGGCCAATATAGCATCGCACTAGTTGAAGATGGTGCCTCGGAAGCAGTCCACTGCCATGCGCATCCGGGAACCTATAGCTAGATGCAATGCTGCACTCCCACAGAGTCTGGTAACAGTAAAATTGATCACCTTTAGTTCAGGGCGGGAGATGGTTTTAACATCTATTCGTTTGTCCAGATTCTGGTTATTACAGAACTCTAGTCAGAGACTAGCGACAGATTGGCCACCTGGCCTAGATTCGAACAAAGATAACTCTGTGCCTCTCTTGGGCAAGCCAATCAAAAAGTATATGTCATCCAGCTCGATTTCGAGTTGGTTGCCACCAATAATGAAGCACTGGTCCTATATGCTCCACCAGTTCACCAGCCATTGTAGAAAGTCTACCTGTGCCCTCATGCCAGGTATGGTCCAAACTTTGAATAGCCTGCATGCTCTCAATGCCTGTAATGAAGGTCGATGGAGTAATGCAGCTTGATCCACGTCCTCGTCCTCTCTTCCCCGCCAAACAAGCATCTTGTGTACCTACATTGTAAAATGGGTGGATTAGAATTTTCATTTCAAAATTCCATGGGGAAAAAATGAGGAATCTAGGGTTTAAAATCTGTGTTCTGCGGGGTTCACACCCATCCCTTTAGAGAAAGTGCGTAGGTGCACACTTCTCCTTAAGGACAGGTGCGGCACCCCAACTTTTCTATGTGCACAGAGAAATCAGGGTGCGCAGGGGCCACATGGCGCCCCTGCGCAACTGCCGCGGGCCACTGTTTGCCCTATTTTCCTCTAAAAATCAATTTCTAAACCCTAAAACAAAATTTTAAACGGATGAAATGCAAGTCAAGGACAATGTGGATTACCTGGAGAAGATGGTTCTCGATTCAAGCGGTCGGATTTTTCGCAATCTCCATAGGAATTTTTTTACCAAAAGCTCTTACTTTTTACTCCAAAGGCAAACGGAAAAATGAACTTGTAAAAGCCCATTTTTATAAGATTTTTTGAATAAATAAATTAAATTTATTTATTTTTTACTTTGAAAAGGTCATTTTTGGTGCATTTTTATTAGTTTTAAAATAGATATGAGTAATGTTTGCAATTTTTGTGCAGAATATTGGGTATTCAGGTGAAATTGGTCATTTTCAACAAAAAAACACATAGGAGTCCTCTTTAAGCTCTTTTTTGACTTGTAAAATATGAAAATATTGCCGAGTTTTTCTTTTTAAACTCGTTAAAACGGAATTAAAAAGACGGTCCTTTTACAGCTCTTTTTCGACTGTATAAACATGAAAAGATTGCCGGACTTTTGTCGTTACAAGTTCGATATTGGTAATAAAACAACATGTTTTCAATCGCTTTTTTTACTTTTTCAGATTGAAGGCACTAATTATGAAAAGTACTCCTTGATCATAATGATCAAGCGGTTCTCTCAAGTATTATTTTATACTTTTTCAGGCTTGGGAGACACAAATTTATGAAAAAGGAAAACCATGGAGTTTTCTTAATTTTTTCTTCTGACTCCCTAAAATTGAAAGACGCTGAGTTTCTCCTATACTGGACTCATTAAAATTTCACAGTAAAGGACTTATTCAATTACAAACAGGAACAGACCACTCCTTCTTAGGGTTCGAATCTAAACTAAGTTGGACTCATTTGAAGGATGAGCTTATAACCAAGCAAATGTTATCCACCTCAAGCTTGTCAAAAATAAAGAGGTACTTGATGGAAATAATGTTGAGAGGGGGGGTGAATCAGTGTTATTAAGTCAAATATTCCTTTTTCAAAACAAATGATATACGCTACCTCAGATAGATAAACCCGCATATATACGCAACTTTGCAGAAGGAAACTCACGTATACAAAGCTAACTTTTAATTTTCTTTATCTTGAAGATGATTGTTAATCTGTGTTGCAGAATCAAATAACTAGTAACCAGAGACAGTAAAACAAAGCAGAAAGACAATCACACACAAGAACACAAGATATAAGCTGGAAACCCAATGTGGGTGAAAACCACCTGCTGCAATTCGTTTCTATCTTCTTTTAAATTAGAAACTTCCTTTACAATGTACTGGTGCAGTCCTTTACCAGTATGCAGGCTCCAACTTGTAGAGAGCTACAACCCTCTCTCGTTCTCCAGCTTCTCCTGGAAGGGAGCTACAACCCCCTTTAGCTCTTGCACTAGCCAAGATACTAGTACGTAGGTGTTGGCCTACAGAAGGCTACACCTTCTCTTTCTTCCAGGGACCACGTTTCATAAATTTTTAGATTGGATCCATAAACATCAATCAATCATCAAGAATCAATCAATCTCCTTTCCACCAATTAGATCTGAATCAAGTAGATACTTCTCTGACAGCTGTACCCAAAACACAGTACCAGAAACCACACACCAAACATTGACCCCAGAACACAGCAGCAATAAACAAAAGTAGCTAGATCACAACTTAGAGTATATACGCTATTTCAATAACCTGCAACATGTGTGCATACGCTTCTGTGTTTGGAACAACCTACGTATACGTTGTTTCCATTCACTAAACCAGTGTGCATACACGCCTTCGCTTCACTAAACCTGCGTACAGATCTCTAAAGGATAATTCACTCTTTCAGATATTCAAAAACACTAATTAACCCAGATTATCAGTGTTATAGATCAAGCAAGCACCACATATAACAGACCAAAATCATATAAAGAAACTATCATTCAAGCTTAAATATTAAGACCCATTAATAGAACTTATCCTTCTTCTTTGCGCTAAGGTTCCTCCTTTATTCAGATCTAGATCTGCACCATAACCCAATTACCAGCATTCAAATCTACCACTTTTTTAGATATTCAATGATAATTTAGATGATCATTTGCCACAAGATCTCTTTCCTCTTTTATAGTCTTAGGCCTTCCACAATACCATGGTCCAAAACCATAACATTTCAATACCATGAACCCAAAACTAGGGATCAACACATCTGACGAGACACCATGGTCCAAAACCATAGGTTCAAATCCCAAGGACTAACTACCATGGACCAAGAGTAAGCTCCCCAATATATACGTGCTTTTGTAACGTATAACCCACGTGTATACGTGTCTTCGTCTAGATGCACCTGCGTATATGTCTTTTTATTCTTTGTGAGTTCCTGAACTGAGATCTGTCACCAAGGTGAGTTTCCATCAAGGACAACTCAGAGCCATAGCATCAAACCTATGCCATAATGCCAACAATCTCCCCCTTTGGACTTGATGGCAACACCAAGATCCTCTTTCATTCTCCCCCTTTGTCATCAAGGGCAAAGGGTTGTGCTCCCCCTGAGTACATGCTGAAATCATTGTCCTGCTGAGCTGACCATGCTCCCCTTGACTGTAGGCAAGATCTGCAAAAGATGTTCTTCAAGACGAAGTATGACACATACATCATAAAAGACCTTCCTATCACCACAAGACTCAATACATACATCCTTCACCCAACCACGTGGGGATCATCCACCTAACCAAGTGGGGATACATCAGAAAATTACATATGACAGCCAAGTACTACATCTTCATCCCAGGTATAGTGAGGAAACCGAAATAGGCCGTTACATGACCTTGACACCAAAAACAATACATGACATAGAGACGAAATATGTAGAGCAAGACTTATGAAAGTCACCAAGCAGTAGCATCTGTCAATCACCATTCAGATCAGCAACCATGATTTCCATCTTTTCTCCCTCTGCACTTGTTCCACCAATAATAGCTATGAACAAGAACCACAAGCTTCTAAGAAAATACCAACAATGCATCATTAGAAGTTTATTTGCTCCCTCTAAACCAGTGCTAGATGGTCTCTTTCAGACCCATATAAGACAACTTCCAACCAGAGCCTGTCCCTTCTGATATCCATCAAACCTCCATATACGCAACTTTCTCTGCACCAAATGGTGTATGTATGCGGATCCTCCTCAGGAAACTCGCGTACACTCCTTTTTCTCTAAAACATACAAGTTTAACAGCAAGATGATGCATCAACTACTCCCAGCTTATGTCTGAGATATTCAAAAGTTTCCCTGGGCAGTGGTTTGGTGAGAATATCAGCAACTTGTTCCTTAGAAGGAACATACTCCAATTTGACCTTTTCTTCCAACACTTGTTCCCAGAGAAAGTGATACTTGATCGGTATGTGCTTGGTCTTTGAATGCATGACTGGGTTCTTTGAAATGCTGATTGCACTTTTATTATCACATAAGATGGAGATAGGTGGTGTACAAGTGATCAGAAAATCCTGCAAGGTTTGCATCATCCAAAGGAGTTGAGTGTAGCAAGATGCAGCTGCCACATATTCCGCTTCAGCTGTAGATAAAGCAATCGAACTTTATTTCTTGTTGAACCAAGATACTAATCTGGAACCCATAAAGAATGTACCACCACTTGTGCTCTTTCTGTCATCCATGCTTCCAACCCAATCTGCATCTGTATAAGCATGTAGAGTGAGATCTGTATCTCTAGGATACCATAAGCCATAGTTTTGAGTTCCTTGAAGATACTTGAAAATTCTCTTTACTGCCTGAAGATGAGTTTCCTTAGGATTTGCCTGCAATCTTCCAACTATTCCCACTGCATGCATGATGTATGGTCGGGTACCTGTCAAATAAAGTAGACTTCCAATCATGGATCTATAGGTTGGTTGATGCACTGCTGCTGATTCATCATTTGCACTGAGACTGCATCCTGTAACCATCGGGGTACATACTGGTTTTGAATCTTCCATGCCATACTTCTTCAGAATCTGCTTGAGGTACTTGGTTTGAGACAAGAAGATACCGCCTTCATTTTGTTGGATTTGCAATCCAAGAAAGTATGTCAGTTCTCCAAGCAAAGACATTCCGAATTCTTTCTGCATCACCAAGGCAAAGCTTTGACTCATAGCTTCTTCATTGCTGCCAAAGATAATGTCATCTACATACACAACAAGTATTAGCAATTTGTCATTTTCAATTTTTATATAAATATTGCTAGCTGCTGATCCTTTTGAAAAACCTTGTTGATGAAGATATTTGTCCAAATGATAGCACCAAGCCCTTGGAGCTTGTTTAATACCATAGAGAGCCTTTTTTAGTCTGCATACAATATTTGGATCATTCCCAAGAATGAAACCATCTGGCTGCTCAATGTATACTTCTTCTTCTAAGTCTCCATTCAGAAAGGCTGATTTCACGTCCATTTGAAATACTTTGAACTTTTGAAAGCTTGAGAGTGCAAGGAACATTTGGATGGCCTCGAGTCTTGCAACAAGAGCAAAAGTTTCTTCAAATCTATTCCTTCTTGCTGCGCATACGCTTTACAAACAAGTCTAGCCTTATTTCTAATTACTTCCCCATTTTCATTCAACTTATTTTTGAAGACCCATTTTGTCCCTATAACATTCTTATTCTTTGGTCTAGGAAGCAACTCCCAAGTGTCGTTCTTTTCGATCTGCTCAAGTTATTCATCCATTGCTTTGACCCAACATTCATCTTTGCATGCCTCTTTCACACTTTGTGGTTCAGTGGAAGAGAGTAATGCCAAATAGCTTGAATCTTCTGCAATTGTTCTTCTTGTTTGTACACCTGCTTCTTTCTGCACCAAAATCTGAGATTCTGGATGATTCTTCTGAACATACCTGGATGGAGCCTTTTCTTCTATCCTTGTCTGTTCCTCTAGTGTTTCTTGAGGTTCTTCTTCTTCATCATTCTGTCTTTGAGGGTAGTCTTCATCTTCTTCGATATTTTCATGATTTACTTGCCTAGGAATGTATCCCTTTTCATCAATCACTACATCAATTCTGTCAACAATTCTTCCAAGTCTTTTATTGTAGCACTTATATGCTTTGCTGTGTGGAGAATAACCAAGAAGAATGCCTTCATCTGCTCTAGGTTCAAGCTTGCCAAGTTGCTCATCGATATTCTTAATATAGCATTTGCTCCCAAAAATTTTGAAATGCTTTACCGAAGGAGTCTCACCATACCAAAGCTCATGAGGAGTTTGAGTGTTGTTCACTCAGACATTTGTTTTGTTCAGAATAACAACCGCAGCATATGCAGCTTCACCCCAGAAAGTTGCGGGGGTTCCAGACTCATCAAGCATAGCACGAGCCATTTGTTGGACTGTTATGTTCATCCTTTCCACTACTCCATTTTGCTGAGGAGTTCTAGCTATAGAGAATTCCCTTCTTATCCCATGTTATTCACAGAAATCAAAAAATTCATTTGAGGTAAAGTCTCCACCTCTGTTGGACCTGAGACACTTAATTTTGTAACCTGATTCATTTTCAACTACGGCTTTGAAGGATTTTAATTTTTCGAATGCTTCATCTTTGTGCTTCATAAGTCCTAACCAAACAAACCTGGAGAAATCGTCAATGAATAATATCAAGTATTATTCTCCTCGAGGTGTCCTTTTCCTAAAAGGACCACATACATCTATATGGACTAGCTCAAGAGGCATGCTAGCTGATCCTTCCTTCTCCAGAAAGTTAGTTCTGGTTTGCTTTCCAAACTGACATGATTTTCATATGGTGTTGTCTGTAATTTTGATATCTGGAAGACCACGAACTGCCTGGTATTTGCATGCTTTCCTTATTTGTGAAAAGCTTAGATGCCCCAACCTTCAGTGCCATAACCAATGTTCATTATCCTTGCTTAAATAACATTGCTGTTGTCCTTCTTCAAATATGTATAGATTATTTGGAGTTCTTCTACCTTTGATCAGGGTTTCACCTGTATTAAGATCACGAACACGACATCCATTTGATCTAAATATTACCTCAGTTCCTTGATCACACATCTCGCTGACACTCAGAAGATTATGCTTCAATCCATCAACATACAAAACATTTCCATCTTTGACCTTTTCCTTTAACTGAGCAATGCCTTTTCCTTTTATAGCTGCAGGAGTATCATTTCCAAAAGAAACTTTCTTTCCCTTTTCTAAATCAGAATATGATTCAAGTTTTTCTTTATCACCTGTCATATGCTTCGAACATCCACTATTGATGTACCATAGATTTTCCTGTCCCTCTGCATAAAAGGCTATCCCACATCTTTTTGTTTGTGGTTCCTTTATTCTCCATGTTCTGGTGCTTGAGGGTTGTTCCTTTGTCTGTTGAAACCTGCTCCTGCATTCAGAATCTTCATGACCAAAGTTATTGCAAATAGAACATTCAACTTCATTTTCAAGAGCCAAAAAATTGTTATAGGTCCTTTTTGTAATCCCAGTCATACTTCTTTGTTTTTGAGCTTCTCTAGTCATGATTGTTTTATATGCAACACATTGAGCTGCTTTGTGACCAAAGTTATGACAAGAGAAACATTTTCCATTGAAGAAGCTTCTGCAATTATCAAATCTACCCGCCAAATGATTGTAATTTCTATTGTCATCCATTCTTGAAGCAAATTGAGAAGATTTTACCTGTGGCTGCTTGTAGCTTTTATTCACCCTTAAGACGGATTGTCCCTGGTTTACCTGATAGTCTTTGTTTTTTCTTGATGTAATTCCTCCCTACTTTACCTGGTGATATCCATTGTGCTTTTGCTCATTCCTTCTTGCTACATCAACATAACTCCTTGAGGTGGATGCTTGAGATGTTTCTCCATTATACCCCATACCTGTTTTGTTTTGTGGAGAACGATGTACAATGATGATCTCATCCAGAGTTTCAAATCCTTTGACAAACTTAAGATTAATAGCCTTTGTTTTCTCAATTTCTTTTCTAAGGCCAACTATTTCACCTTCTAACTTTTCAAGAAATTTTTCTTTTTCATCAATTTGAAATTGTAGAGTATCAATGATCATATTCTTTTCTTCTATACATGTCTTGAGTCTAGAAATTTCTTCATAAAAGCTATCCACATCTATAGCATCCATGTAATCATCATCTTCAAATGCCATCAAAAGTTTATAGTCATTACCTCGTTCATCTTCATCACTGTTTGATAGACCAACACTGTCTTCATGAGTGTAGTAGCTTTTCTTACTTGCATTATGTTTCTTGTTCCATCTAATAGGTTCCTTTCCCTTGTCGATCTTATCCTTATGAGGACATTTGGCAGCATAGTGACCTACTCTTCCACAAGCAAAGCATTTGAAGGGAAAATTACCTCTGAACCGTCCAGTACCCCGTTGAAGATTTCTAACAAAATTTGATTCTTCTTCTTCCTCTGACCCATGTCCTAATTCATAGTACTCTCCTTTTCCTGAAGCCTTGAAGGCAGCTCCTCTCCTGTCAGATGGACCTCCTTTCCTCATTTCATAAGCAGTTAGAATTCCATGCAGTTGTGACATTTTAAGATGCTGTAGATTCTCCTTTTCTTCTATAGCATAAACTTTAGATTCAAACCTAGGTGACAAATATCTTAGAACTTTTTCAACCACAACAGCCTCTTTTATTTCTTCACCCAAATTTTTCATACAATTAACAATCTCATCCACACGAAGAAAATAGTTAGCCACACTTTCATAATTATACATCTTGAGGTTTTCATACTGAATCCCGAGGGTTTGAAGTTTTGCACGTTTTACCTGATCATCTCCTTCATAGCTCAGAACAATCTTGTCCCATATTTCTTTTGCGGATTTATACTGCATAACTTTCACAAATTCTGATTGAGACAAACATCCTAGAAGAGTATTGACTGCCTTTGCATTTGTTTCATATTTATTTTTCTCTGTTGAATCTGTAGGAGTAGCTGATGGAAAAGTATACCCTGTTTCTATGATGTCCCAAACTTCAGTAACCAAAGATTGAAGATAGGCAGTAACTCTTACCTTCCAATATACGAAGTTTGTCCCATAAAAAATCGGTGGCCTGATCGAAGCTTCCCTCTCATAGTTGCTCATGAGGATGGATCTTCCTTCAAGCGATCAAGCTCCTTCAGAAGGACCGGCTCTGATACCAATTGTTGAAAATAATACTAATAGGGGGGGTGAATCAGTATTATCAAATTCTTTTCAATATGCCTTCATTAATTTATTGATCTTTAACTTGTATATAATAATGAGCATGAAACAAGAAAAATAGATAGTCACACCAAAGAACACCAGATATAAGGTGGAAACCCAATGTGGGTGAAAACCACCTGCTGCAATATGTCTCTATCTTCTTTCAATTAGAAACTTCTTTTACAATGATTTTGTACTGGTGCAGTCCTTTACCAGTACGCAGGCTGCAACTTGCAGAGAGCTACAACTCTCTCTCGTTTTCCTGTCTCTCCCGGAAGGGAGCTACAACCCCCTTCGCTCTTTTACTTCTTTAAGGACCACGTTTCATTAATTTTCAAACTAGATCCATGAACATCAAATAATCATCAAGTAGATGAAAAATCACCCAATCTCCTTATACAATAAACCAATGAATTACCCACTGTTCAGAATGTTGTAAACAAAAAAGAATACCAGAAATCTAAACCCAGAACTTTGTTGTAATAGATAATAGACAATCAACAATTGTTTCAAGATAAGACCGCAACTTCACCAACAGGGGCCTGCATATATCCGCAGCTCTTCTGAGACAAAACTGCGCAGATCTGCACTGGTTGTTCTTCTGCTCTGTGAACTTTTCTTCAAATCTGCACCTCCACTTTTGACTTACTGTGTAGACCCGCACTGTGCCTTCTTCTCTCCTGCGTACCTTGCACTTCGCGCTTGACTGTGCTGCGTGTGCCCCGCACTGTGCCTTCTCCTGTACTGCGTACCCCGCACTGCGCCTTTGACTGCGCTGCGTACCCATGCACTACGCCTTTGACTGCGTTGCATACCCACGCACTGTGCCTTTGACTGCGCTACGTACCCACGCACTGCGTCTTCAAATCACTTGTGGACTTCTAATTAGGGCCAATTTTTCAGTACACCAATGTGCCACAGTCAGTCAGATCCACAGATCTGTTCATGCGCCCGAGAGATCACGACATGCCAATAGATTCACCTTAAGTTAAGTTATCTCCTTGAATTAGATCTAGCTTTTAAAAACCAATCACCCAAAATTTCAGATCTTAAGATATTCAATTCCCAAAAATTGAATTTAGCCAAGTGATCTCCTTCCCTATTTATAGTCAAGCCCTTATTCACACCATGGGACAAAACCATCAATAACTAATACAAGGGATCCAAACCGGGGCTAAAATAGATTCTATACCATGGGCCAAAACCATAGGATCAAGAATGGCGGGCTAAATACCACAGGCCAAACATAAGAAACCCCACGTGAGCGGGCTTTTTACTGCATGGAAGTGTGTGCACTGGGGTCTGCACCTTCTGTTCGGACAACCTGCGTACATGACCGCAACTTTCTGAATGGCGTACCTGTGGGTCCGCGCCCTTTGAACTGTATACCTGCGAACCTCTTATTTTCTTCATTTTGAGAGCCTGAATAGACCATTGCCACTTGAGTGAGTTGCCATCAAGTACAACACCTGTATCATAGAGCCATAGAGCCATACCATAATCATAATGCCAACAATGGTTTCATAACAATTTGGAAGAAATGTGCCACAATATGCAAGTAGCCATTGATAGGTTCATGGCTAAGTTCCAAATTTTGAGGGAAAAAGGTCTCCCTAACCCTATGGTTATAAATGAAAAGCTCATGACACAGCTGGATTATGTTGATAGTCTCAGAAAATGGGCTAAGGGGCAAGCCAATTCTTCATCCATAGAAGCCTTGCCAATGGGAAAAATGTTATATGACAGCTTTGAAAACTTGTATTTCCTTGAGAATGAGGTAAAACATTTGTTCCTCACCAAGCTAAATTTTGCAAAGTATACTGAGGCTAATGAAATATATAGGATAATGGTGAATGTGAAATTACCTGATGCAGAATGGTGGGGAAAATGATAGATTTATTGTGATAAATTTACAGCAGAAATTTATTACATAGTAAAAATGAAGGCAACCAGTTAAAACAGATGAAAATAGGGTAGCAGGGTCAAAGAGTATCAGAGTTAAAGAGTATCAGTTGAAAGATGAAAGTAAATAAGGCTCTAGCATGAAACTCCACAACAGAAATAAAAAAAAAATGCATACACTTCAAAAATAAAATCCAACACAACCATAATAAAAGGGACAACATGAAATAGTTCATTAGTTGTCTCTATCTTCATGGAAGAAGATATTTGTATTTCCTAGAATAAATCTCAAGTTGTTTTGAGATATTTTGTAATTATTTTTTGTATAAATACTTCAAAATTCAAAGTATGTGGGGTGGATTCTTAGAAATTTCTATAGTTTTCTTGATCAAAGATTGTAAGCTATTATACGTGTTATCACTCAGGTTGTCCCTAGGCTCCTTATAGGGATACGGCCGAGGTAACCAAAAACCAATCTTTGGATTGCAGGTTCTAGCCCACCTGCAATCAGAGAGGGCTCTCCCTTTATGTTTCAACCTTTGTTGATGATTTTAGGCTAGCTTCTGGCTCAAGGGTGTTTTGTTTGTGATTGGACGGAAGGTAGGATTCTTCAGCAAAGAGGCAAGGTAAGGTGTGATAAGTTTCGAACCATTGGGCATGGAGTCACGGATTGAGGCTTGCTATTGCATTTTCTTGGTCACAAGAGGATTATGGAGCGGGATAGCCACACAGGATACAATTATCAATCTACTGAAAGGATGGAATGCAAATCAGGGATTAAAGGCAAAGGAGAATCATTTCATGATGCTGAAAAAGAGGAGAAATAGATTAATGGGATCCAGGAGCAGTTAAGAATTCCTAAATATTCATTCATATGTGAGAGAAACAGCGTAAACAAGATCGTTTAAGTATACATGCTCATAGCTATTTCTGAAGAAAACATCGAAAAATGCAGAAATTGAACTTAAGGTGTAGTGAAACAAATCTTAAGATATTCTTTTTTCCTGCAATTTAGAAGGCGGGACGGTGGTAAAAAACATAAAAGTTAACAGAGGAGAGAAATACTTATTGAATCATGTAGAAGCACAGGAATTCCGTAATCATTCCTTGGCCAAGTGAACACATCAAGTAGTTTCACAATCCATGCTTTTAGCAATCTTTGATTATAGAAAATATGACAGTTACAGTGCGAGTCTCTACTCGGAGAAATGCTGGGAAGCAAACTAACCAACCTACTACCAACCAACCAACCCCTCACAACATTGTTCAGGGTGGTATTTATAAGCAAAATATCGGAAAAACATTCATTGCAATTGACCTAAACAGGTATGCTAAAAACTCTTCAAAAATCTAAGTGTTGCTGGAATTAAATGCAAGTAAATCTTTTTGGCTGCGCTAGGGGCAGCTGAATCAGAAAATATCACAATGGCCCTTGGAGGCTTGATGCGGTGATGCTGGAATGATTGTGCTTTGGGAACTGTAGTTCTGCTCTGATCTGAGTTAAATGTGCAATAATTATGATTTGAGGGCTTTGAGTGGCTTCGCCCTCTTTCTTTGAATCTGCTGGAAGGTATTAAATGTTCTCCTACTTTCGGTCGTTGCTCGAGATTTTAACTGATACTCTTTGCCGCTACATTGATGACTTTCGCCGTCTGCTGATACTCTTTGACACGCTTGATACCTGATGATTTGATCTAATACACTTTAAACTCTTTCATTGATCTGCTGATGTCTTTAAACCAGATCAATTGGCACGATCGGGCGATTTTCGGGCTTTTTCGGCGCACAACGGGCTAAGGAATCAAAAGATTCCCCAAATATTCCCTAAAACAGCCTATTTCTCATAGAGATGCGCGATTAGCACTTCGCGCTAATCGCGCATCGAAAACTGCCTCTGTTTCTTGTTCTGGAGCTCCGAAGTGCGATCTCTCTTCCTGCACGAAGTTTCGGCTTTCTGACTGCTGACGTCAGCATGACGTCGGCTGTACGGCGGATGACGTCAGCTGTGGTGGGTCCCTGGTACAGAATGACATGGCGAGGTGCTGATACTAAAGGTGATGCGATGAACTAGCTCCGATGCGATCGCAATATTGCATCGGTGGGGAACGGAAGGGTGGTTCAATTGGACATTTGGTGCGTGCGACCGTCGACCGCCGATATCGCGATATCGCGTCGGGTGGTGACAGATGGGTCATGACTTGCATGGAGAGGAAACTGCAATCTTGCGATGCGATCTGGCTTTTAAGGGCCTGTGGAGTGTTAAGGAAGTCGACAAGGGGTTTGTTTTGGGCGGAAGGAGTAAGTAAGTGGGTGTGAAAGGTGATTGAGGTTTCGGAAGGGGTCCGATCACCTCAGAGGGAGTTTATACTCTAGAAGGAGTCCATTGTATTTGCAAGATGGTTTGAAGGGTGAGGGTTCTTGCTAAGTTTCAGGTAAACTGAGCAATTCCCGCGGGTACTTATGGTTGTTTCTCAACCAGGGGGAGGGATAATACATAGGGGAAGATTTACATAGTATTAGTAAGGGGATGGGAAAATATAGGGAGCTAAATAATAGTGTTAGTGGTTAATATGGAGGTGGTAAGAAAGCGCTAAGTTCATGAGAGCTTAGGCTGTCACAAGGGGGTAGAACCATTCTTCAGAGAGAGTATGGAACAATTTTGAGTAAAGCAGATCTTTACTCAAGCAACTGCTATGAAAATGATGAATCTTAAGAGGGATCAAGCAGATGTTGACCTCTTTTGGGGAAGTTAGTTAATGGTTGGGGGAAAGTGGAGAAGGGGAGTTAGTTATACCTCTTTTGAGCTTCTTGCATAGAACTGCCTGCTGATTGTGTCCTGAGTGAGATGACACCTGAAAACCTGGAACTCATCAGCAGTTAGGATTCAGCAACCTCAAAACTACCTACCCAGCCTACTTACCTAGCATTTTTTCTTCTTTTGATTTGGGTGTACTTAGACTTGCAAACCCATCATTCCATTTTTTCTTTTCATGCTTTCCTATCTAGAGACTACCCTCATTTCATCTGAGGGCCCAGATTAAACTGTTGGGCTCCTCTGCTTCTCTACCTATCTAAGAATCTGCCAAGATTAAACTGTTTGGACAGATTTACATTCTCTATATTCTAAAACAGGAAATTTAAACCTAAGGATACCAAGATTAAGCTGTTTGGACCTCCCTTTAACTGAAAATTGGTGATACCGGAATAACTTTCTCAAAAATTGGAAGGCAATTGAATGAACTCTGAGTAGCCTTCTTCGCTTGGAGACTGTTAAGCAAATATGGAGCATTGCAGTATGCAAAGTATGACATATTTGGCCTATAAAAATGTCAATCATGAAATATGAATATCCTGCTGCAGCAGGAAGCGAACAGTGGCTCCACTTGGGGATGGCTTCTCCTTGTGAGAAGCCAAGAACAGCAGGTCAGAATGCCTTAGCCTTTAGCTGTTGTTGTTATCTGCAAAATCGTCTTTTCCGGCTGCCTTATTAATCCTACCTACCTATCCTAACCAACACTTACTTTGCCCTTAGGTGAGATCAAATAACCAGTGCAACCACTTAAGCAACTGAAAAACAAGATGAACTCGCTGACTAATGGTCTCTGAACTTGAAAGCATCATACGGTCATGTTCCTCCATAATCAAAGTTGTGGCATAGAACGGTTGCTGCTGATGTATTTGGTCTTCACCGAGAAGGCATGCTAAAGAACTTGCGTCAAGCAGAAGTTCCATGTAGTCTGCAATAGGATCAATGAAATCATCATGTGAGAGAAATTCTTCTGGGTTTTCTTGGTCAGATGGAACAGTTGCATCTTCGGTAATAAGCTCCGCAACGGATCCTCCAGTCACTGTCTTGAAAATAGAATCATATAAAATCTGTAAGTCATCAGGTAGCGCTATTTCCTTCTGAGTTGGGGAAGGGAGACTTCGGCATGATTCTGGGTCTTCTTGGTCAAATGGAACAGTTGCATCTTCGGTAATAAGCTCCGCAACGGATCCTCCAGTCACTGTCTCGAAAATAGAATCATACAAAATCTGTAAGTCGGCAGGTAGCGCTATTTCCTTCTGAGTTGGGGAAGGGAAACTTCGGTATGATTCTGGGTCTTCTTGGTCAGATGGAATAGCTGCATCCTCGGTAATAAGCCTAGCAGCTAATCCTTCTGTCTTTTCCTTGAAAATAGAATCATACAGAATCTGTAAGTCAGCAGGCAGCGCTATTTCCTTCTGAGTTGGGGAAGGGATACTTCGGCATGATTCTGGGTCTTCTTGGTCAGATGGAACAGCTGCATGCTCGGTAATAAGCCTAGCAGCTAATCCTTCTGTCTTTGCCTTGAAACCCAGATCATACTCAACCTGTAATTCAGGAGATAGCACTATTTCCCTGTGGACTGGGGGAGGAAGATTTTGGTAAAATTCTTTAGGGTCACGGAAATTGTATGATTGTATCTGAGCTTCCAAGAGTTCAATTTCATTCTCATATCTTTCAACAACTAACTCAAGGAAAAGTTTATTCGGGTGGCCTGTTGTTTTTGTTTTTAACAATACCGCTCTGAAAAATTCTTCATTAAGCTCGAATTCTGATAAAAATTTTCTGAAGTCATCTAAAGCTTCATCAAATGGAAGATCTTCCCAGAACTCAGTCATTCTCTCTCACTGTTAATACTTGGGAACATGGACTATTTGGCTGTAAGATTGGTTCGTTCCTCAGTGGAGCCTTTGATTGAAATTGAAGTGGAGTCGCCAGGTGGATGCATAGACTTTGAAGTGCCTGATCTTTGTCCACCATCAAAGACCAGAACTAAGCGTGACAAGCTCTGAAGAACAGGAGCACTTTCTCCAGAAAGTGGGGTTTATAGAAATGAACAAAGCGCTTGAATCCCCAGTGGAGAACACAGGTACAAGTCGACCGAGACTTTCACAAGTCGGTTTCTTCCTCTGTAGAGCTGCAGACTGGTTTAATGAATTTATTTCAGGAATTCCCCAGTGGAGTCACCATTATGTTATCACTCAGGTTGTCCCTAGGCTCCTTATAGGGATACGGACGAGGGAACCACAAACCAATCTTTTGATTGCAGGTTCTATCCCACCTGCAATCGGAGAGGGCTCTCTCTTTATGTTTCAACCTTTGTTGATGATTTTAGGCTAGCTTCTAGCTCAAGGGTGTTTTGTTTGTGATTGGACGGAAGGTAGGATTCTTCAGCAAAGAGGCAAGGTAAGGTGTGATAAGTTTCGAACCATTGGGCATGGAGTCATGGATTGAGGCTTGCTATTGCGTTTTCTTGGTCACAAGAGGATTATGGAGCGGGATAGCCACACAGGATACAATTATCAATCTACTGAAAGGATGGAATGAAAATCAGGGATGAAAGGCAAAGGACTATCATTTCATCATGCTGAAAAAGAGGAGAAATAGATGAATGGGATCCAGGAGCAGTTAAGAATTCCTAAATATTCATTCGTATGTGAGAGAAACAGCGTAAACAAGATCATTTAAGTATACGTGCTCATAGTTATTTCTGAAGAAAACATCGAAAAATGCAGAAATTGAACTTAAGGTGTAGTGAAACAAATCTTAAGCTATTCTTTTTTCCTGAAATTTAGAAGGCGGGACGGTGGTAAAAAACATAAAAGTTAACAGAGGAGAGAAACACTTATTGAATCATGTAGAAGCACAGGAATTCCATAATCATTCCTTGGCCAAGTGAACACATCAAGTAGTTTCGCAATCCATGCTTTCAGCAATCTTTGATTATAGAAAATATGACAGTTACAGTGGGAGTCTCTACTCGGAGAAATGTTGGGAAGCAAACTAACCAACCTACTACCAACCAACCAACCCCTCACAACATTGTTCAGGGTGGTATTTATAAGCAAAATATCGGAAAGACATTCATTACAATTGACCTAAACAAGTATGCTAGAAAAATCTTCAAAAATCTAAGTGTTGATGGAATTAAATGCAAGTAAATACTTTTGGCTGTGCTAGGGGCAGCTGAATCAGAAAAGATCACAATGTGGACCTTGGAGGCTTGATGCGGTGATGCTGGAATGATTGTGCTTTGGGAACTGTAGTTCTGCTCTGGTGTGAGTTAAATTTGCAATAATTATGATTTGAAGGCTTTGAGTGGCTTCACCCTCTTTCTTTGAATCTGCTGGAAGGTATTAAATGTTCGCCTGCTTTGGGCCGCTCCTCGACATTTTAACTGATACTCTTTGCCGCTACATTGATGACTTCCGTCGTCTGCTGATACTCTTTGACATGCTTGATACCTGATGATTTGATCTGATACACTTTAAACTCTATCATTGATCTGCTAATGTCTTTAAACCGGATCAATTGGCACGATCGGGCGATTTTCGGGCTTTTTCGGCGCACAACGGGCTAAGGAATCAAAAGATTCCCCAAATATTCCCAGAAACGGCCTATTTCTCGTAGCGATGCGCGATTAGCGCTTCGCGCTAATCACGCATCAAAAACTGCCTCTGTTTCTTGTTCTGGAGCTCTGAAGTGTGATTTCTCTTCCTGCGCGAAGTTTCGGCTTTCTGACTGCTGACGTCGGCTGTACGGTGGATGACGTCAGCTGTGTTGGGTCCCTGGTATAGAATGACATGGCGAGGTGCTGATACTGAAGGTGTTGCGATGAACTAGCTCCGATGCGATCGCAATATCGCATCGGCGGGGAACGGAAGGGTGGTTCAATTGGACATTCGGTGCGTGCGACCCTCGACCGCCGATATCGCGATATCGCGTCGGGTGGTGACGGATGGGTCATGACTTGCATGGAGAGGAAACTGCGATCTTGTGATGCGATCTGGCTTTTAAGGGTCTGCGGAGTGTTAAGGAAGTCGGCAATGGGTTTGTTTTGGGCGAAAAGAGTAAGTAAGTGGGTGTGAAAGGCGATTGAGGTTTCGGAAGGGGTCCGATCACCTCAGAGGGAGTTTATACTCTGGAAGGAGTCCATTGTATTTGTAGGATGGTTTGAAGGGTGAGGGTTCTTGCTAAGTTTCAGGTAAACTGAGCAATTCCCGCGGGTACTTATGGTTGTTTCTCAACCAGGGGGAGGGATAATACATAGGGGAAGATTTACATAGTATTAGTAAGGGGATGGGAAAATATAGGGAGCTAAATAATAGTGTTAGTGGTTAATATGGAGGTGGTAAGAAAGCGCTAAGTTCAGGAGAGCTTAGGCTGTCACAAGGGGGTAGAACCATTATTCAGAGAGAGTATGGAACAATTTTGAGTAAAGCAGATCTTTACTCAAGCAACTGCTATGAAAATGATGAATCTTAAGAGGGATCAAGCAGATCTTGACCTCTTTTGGGGAAGTTAGTTAATGGTTGGGGGAAAGTGGAGAAGAGGAGTTAGTTATACCTCTTTTGAGCTTCTCGCATAGAACTGCCTGCTGATTGTGTCCTAAGTGAGATGACACCTGAAAACCTGGAACTCATCAGCAGTTAGGATTCAGCAACCTCAAAACTACCTACCCAGCCTACTTACCTAGCATTTTTTCTTCTTTTGATTTGTGTGCACTTAGACTTGCAAACCCATCATTCCATTTTTTCTTTTCATGCTTTCCTATCTAGAGACTACCCTTATTTCGTCCGAGGGCCCAGATTAAACTGTTGGGCTCCTCTGCTTCTCTACCTATCTAAGAATCTACCAAGATTAAACTATTTGGACAGATTTACATTCTCTATATTCTAAAACAGGAAATTTAAACCTAAGGAGACCAAGATTAAGCTATTTGGACATCCCTTTAACTGAAATTGGCGATACCGGAATAACTTTCTCAAAAATTGGAAGGCAATTGAATGAACTCTGAGTAGCCTTCTTCGCTTGGAGACTGTTAAGCAAATATGGAGCATTGCAGTATGCAAAGTATGACATATTTGGCCTGTAAAAATGTCAATCATGAAATATGAATAACCTGCTGCAGTAGGAAGCTAACAATACCAATGTTGGACCAGCAAGTTGGATTATTGAAGAAAGCAAAGACATTTCACTGGATTCATGTGTAGTGCAAAACATAGACAAGTATCTTCTTTTGTGTTGTCACTTTTCTTTAAAAGTTTTTTCCATAATCTTAAATGTATCTGAAATCTAAATTCTTTAATATGGAATGATATCTCAAAACTTGCTTCACTGCACTCCGTTTTCACTATTAGGCATTTTGTATGTTTTCTGCTAAAGTTATCTAAGTTAAAGAATTCTTGAATGCTCCTTAGTTTAGGCAGTTTCCCTCTGGTCTATAGTAAAGGATACTTAATTGCCCTTTGCTCATGATCATCCTTTGTTTCACCATTTTAATCCCAGTTTAAGGATTCTTAGGTTCCCTCTCACCCTGGTTAAGATCATTTCACCCACTCGACCTAAAACATGTGCTTCACTCTGCTAGCTTTCCCATTGAACACTCCCTTTAATGGTTTAATCCCAGTTCTGCTGCCCTTATTTGACTCCATAGCCCAATAGCCAGAGAGATAATTCTATTCATCTGTGTAAGGATTCCACCATCCAACTTCGAATAAAAATCCAAAACCCCCTGAAAATTAAGAACTAGCCTAAAATCCAAGAAAAACAAAGTTGAATCATATAGAGAGAGCCCTCTCTGAGTCATAGCTTGGCTAGAGCATATACTTAAAAGATTGGTTTGTAATTACCTTGATCTTTTCCTTCATCTGATAAATTCTAGGGAAAAATACTAAGTGATAACACACTGCACCAATTCTCCGAGGCCCAAACTAGGCCCTTCCCTTTCATATTCATGTTGATGACTCACACAAAGCCATAGGAGCAGCCCTAGGTCAGGTAGAGGAAAAACTGCCTTATGCTATCTATTTTATCAGTAAGAACTTGTCAGAGGCTAAGCTAAATTATAGAGTGACCGAAAAATAACTCCTCGTTGTTGTGCATTCATTAAACAAATTCAGGCATTACATTACAGGTTATCAAACATTTGTGCATACTGGCCATCTTGCAATCAAATATTTAATGAACAAACCAGATGTGAATGCTCAAATTATAAGATGATTGTTTTTATTACAGCAGTTTGATTGAACCATTGTTCATAAGCTTGGTAAGGAAAATGTTGCTGTAGGCTTTTTATCTAGGGTGAATGTGCCTGGAGGTGAAGAAGGAATGGTGGATGACCAGTTCCCAGATGAGCACTTGTTTGCTATTTTAGTTCTCTATCCACGGTTTGCTGATATAGAAAACTCTTTGGTATCAGCACAGTTCTCACCAAACTTGCCCTCAGAATAAAAGAGCAAGATAGTAAGGAAAAGCGCCCCATTCACTTGGATTGGGGGCAATATTTTCAAACTTGGCCGAGATCAAATCTCGAGAAGGTGTGTCAAGGAAGAGGAAGTTTTTGACATCCTTTTGGCCTGTCATGATGGGCCTTGTAGAGGTCACTTTACAACAAAGAGGACAACATTCAAAGTGTTACAAGCAGGCTATTATTGCCCCACTCTTCACCAAGATGTTAAAAAGTACAATAGTCAATGTGATTGACACCAGAGGATGGAAAGGCCTACTCCAAGAGAATAAATTCCCCTACAGCCTCAAGCGACTTTCGAGCCATTTAACAAGTGGGGCATGGACTTCATTGGGCCTATCAACCCTCCTCCAAAGAAAAAATAGTACATTATTTTGTGCACTGGTTATTAGACTAAGTGGGCTGAAACCAAGGCAATTAAGGTGGCAACAAAAGAGAAGGTGGCTGAGTTTTGTTGAAGCCCCGAAATTCGGGTCGACAACAAGGGGGATACCCACCCGGTCCGGACCTTGGTTGGTATCTCCTTATCCGTTTGGTATAGCGGGTCCGACTGGGGATAACGGGACCAGTTTCCCGATCTTGGGTGTGTGTGTGTGTATAGAGTTGAACTATGTTGATCTAAGAGTATTTTAAAGCTAATCTAATTCAGATTCTTTAACTTTACTCTATGCTTGTAATCTAGTGAGAAACAACACATCAAATCTATTCTAACCCGGGATTGTATATCTTCCATTATGCGATCTAAAAAGATTTCGAATAATAACTGGTAATAAATATCATTCAGCCATTATAAGAATAGAAATCATTAAAGATAAACCACTTTGCATAAGAATTTAGGCAAAACAGTTGTGAACAGCATATCGCATAATAAGTCATTCATATATCAAACATAAACAATATGACTCCACCGTAAAAAAGTGCCAAATGATAACCCATACATTCATGCAGTAACATATAAACAACTGAAACTGTAAATCACTTAAAGAATATAAGCAGACATTGCCAAGAGATAAAAGTACCATTTTTGACTAATTCTACCCATAAGCTTCAAGCAAAAACAATCTATCTCTACTTGTTCTAAAATCTACCAAGAGTACAAAAGTGCAACACCAGTAGTAGATATCAAAATGCAAGTAAAAATAAATCTCAATCCATCCATTCATCAAAACCTCCTCTAAGGGTGCAAAAGTGCATGTTATGAGGATAAGTTTTTGACAAACCTCTGGACCCTTCTCTAAATGCATGAGAAGGGTTAAAATACTACTTCCTAATTCTAATAATAGTGATTTTACAAAATTTTAGGATACGGTTCTCAAATGACCGTCCTTTTTCTAATCTAAAATAAAAAGAAACAACAAACTACTAAAAATAAGATATTTCTGAATTTGGTCCTTAAAACTGCAAGTGTTCATCATGGATTTGAGAAGAGTCGGTTGGCCGAATTCTGCGCTGAGCTGGGCTGCGAAAACAGAATCTATGAGAGTTGGCACTACTTTCTCGGTTGAGTTTATGATGCATCTCACAGTCATCCATTGACTGTGTGGCTTGACTAAGTATGCCCAATAGCACTCCCAATTCAACCTGTTCAATCCCTGGATCGCTTTTCCCTTTTCCTGCGCCTTCTCTTTCCATTCTGCCTCTATTCGTGACTTGTTTGGTAGGTATCCCGGGGTGGTTTCTGTGATTAAGTTGGCTCTATGTAAATTTTCATTTACACAGTCTATAAGAACGCTCGCCTGTGTCACCGCTGCCTCTGCCGCCTGTTCTGCCTGCCTGATTTGATCGTCCCATTTGTTAAAGAACAATTCATTATGGCTTTCGTTTATTCTGGGTGCATTTTCTCTCTTCCCTTCCTCTCCATCCTGCAAAGCTAGGTACTCTGTCACTCGTCTATCAACTTGGTCGTAGTCACTTCGCAGGTCTTTCACTTGATTGGTGAGTTTGTCACTCAGCTCGCAATAGTGACTCCACAGCGATATTTTACGTCCCAACTCTTCCTGTTGCTGCAGAAGTTTCTCATTTAAGCTAGTAGACTCTGAAACGAATTTGGAAAGCTTGGGCTCGTCCTTGTGTATTTCTTGTAAAGCTTGCAACTGCTTTCCTTTTTCGTTCAGGCTTTTCTGATAGCTTATCTGCATTTGCTGAAAGTCTTCTTGTAGTTTCTCGAGTTGTTTGGACACCTCATTACTGGCATTGGCTTGTTGTAGTTGTTGTTGTAGTAGCTGTATTTGGTTTTCTTGCTCCTTCAATAGTTGCTGAACTTCCGATGCTTTATCGATAGTCGCAGAAGCGTATGCTCCTGCGATTTGAGACAACTTCGTGAGATTTTCTGTCGGGTTGTTGTTAGGGTCTTTCCATAAGACATCTAAATGTTCAGCGTCCTGTGACAGCGTATTCTCTAGCTTTCTCTTCTTTCTTTGTCTCCTCACCACTGCTTTATGTTGGGGACTATAGAATACGTCCAGTGGGGGAATTTCCTCTACACTAAGTAGAAGCTCAGAAGGCAGAGCGATATGACTGTGCTCCGTTTCTGAGACACTACCGAACATGGTTGAAACCATTTCCTGTGCTACCTGTGCATCACTCACAGGTGTTCTTGGGACTTTCCCTTCAACGCTAATTAGCTCGTTGAAGTTTTCCCATTCTTTATCGAGCTCTGTCATGACGAGTGGCGATTTAATGACGGGAGGAGGGACATCTCTTGGTGGGGAGGTGATAACTTGCAGTTGCGACATTGCACTTGGCTGAGCTATATCCTTGGCTGTTTCTTCGCCTTTCCCTTGGTCGCTTGTAGAATTTTCAGAACGTTCAGGCGTTCCTTGGGTAGCGTCAGATTTGGATTTCGAAGTACTAGAGTTTCCGCTGACGCTGACACTGGGAGTAGGCTCTCTGGCGAGCAGGCACAGCTTTTCTAGGGGAACACTGGCTAGCCTTCTTTCTATGAATAACAAAAATCTTTCGAGGTCATCTAGGGATAACCTCAACTTAGCTTCTCACAAAACTTCCTGGAATGAACTTTTTTTTGAAACAAGTCATCAAATAAATCTTTCTTTCCGG
>APFE030728520.1:0-20486 GCA_000404065.3 Pinus taeda
AGAAATAATTATACACACAAAGATAAATAAACATGTAAGATTACCTTCATGTCCCAATAGTACAACTGGTTGAGGATGGGCCTAGTTAGTAAGATAACATAGGATCAAACCTCATGGGGGGTGGTTGTGGCCTATGCTAGGGGGATGAGACCCGATAAAAGATATATTCATCTTAGAGCTAGTGTGTTCGAGGACTCGCGTGATCCCATAGTGACTTTGATGGATTAGATGGTCTTGGTTATGGCTCCTCAAGAAAAAACTAAGGCCTAGAGGATCACACACAACTTCACAAATAGAAAAAACATGTAAGATTACCTTACAGAGTGTCCCACATGATAGTACTACTGTGGAGTCACGGTTTCTAGGCATAATCCTTTTCGCCCACCTCTAGACTTGGTGCGTGGTATATTTTATTTTTCGCCTTTGTCATTTATGCTAAGTGGCTCCAAGTTTCTGATACATGGCTACCATGCCCATTATCTTCCTTATGTCCTCAATTCTAACAGTTTTCCCATAATCTTGATTGCATTGGCATACTCAAAACTAGAGAGTCTCCATAATTTCCCCCCTTTGGCTCGATAATATTCATCCACCTAGGTTGACATGGCGGAGCTTCAATTAGTCACCAAAAGATACTATGAAAATTTGGCTCAGATAGTCTATAACACCAGTCCCTTGTACGTAAAACTTTGCTAACCGAAGCTGAGAAAAGATATGTATGGTGTGTAACAAGAAAAGTAAATACATTATGAAATAAATTAAATAATTAATCACTTCGAAAAGCGAGACACCAAGAGATGATATTCTTTCCAAATCCCATTGGTGAATGGGAAGGGATAATTCTTTTAGGATAAAGCTTCTAGATTCAATTCTAGATAATTTGGATGGATTGGTGATAAATATCCATTGAGAAAAACATAAAACCTTTGCGGGAGAGAAAGGAAAGATTTTGTGAGGAAAAGCCTTGCGGGAGAGAAAGGTGAGATTTTCTGAGAAAAGCATAGCCAAATGGATAAAAAAGATCCATAAAAGTAGGGCATCAATAATGGAAACAATATCATGAAAGAGGGTATTAAATATGCATTGCAGAGATCAACAAGGGGTAGTTGAACCATGGCAAGAACTCTCGACTCGGGGGTGAAGTGGAAGGGACAATTCTAGGTTGGGTGGTGGTGCTCTATTTTTCAAGTGGTGTTCTCTCTTCTAGTCTAGTTGGATTCATTTGCATGGGAAATACTGTATGTTTACTCCTTACATTTTATGTTGTGGAATCGTTAAGCTCAGATGTATAGAAGTTTGTATTATCTTTGTTTATGAGAGTGATTGAATTCTTATGTATCTAACTCTTATTGCATCCAAATGTAGATTTAGTGGTGGAAGCATCATAGGTAGTTGCTAATACTTAGGTCAAAGAGCTACCTGACACATGTTACTCATGGTAGAATCTGCATGTGACCACCATATGTATGAGTAGAATTTCTTGTACTAACCTTTTTTATGATATGACGATATACAGATCAATGGGATATCTACTAAATCTATATTTGATCACCATTAAATTAAGGAACATATCTAACATTATGTGATATCTATGTTTTAAGTTGGAAAAATATTTATGCGCGGGAAATTGGTGCATGCAATATAGTTATGGTGTAATGCTTCAAATTTTATAGTCTATGGTACAGGTTAGCTATGCCATACATTATGTGTCATCAAAATTGTATCCAATGAGGCTAGTTTAGCTATTTCTGCATGTTTCATAAGAGTTATGTTAGAAACACTTTTGATTATGCTTGTAGGACTATGATTATGATTCGTGGCAATTCTAGCTATAGTAAATGCAAGATAAGGTTCCATTACTGCTTGTGTTGAGTCATCAAAGGAATTTATTGGTTGCATGCCATGATCAATTCTTTTTTCCAAATTGTAATTTACGCATAAGGGTTGATCAGACATATAAGTCTTATAAATGAATCCAAAAGTCCCCATCATGGATCACATAAAGCATAGAAGGAGTATGTAGTATTTTGCCTAGGGAGTATGGTTCATTACTTTTGATGTTGTTCAATTGTTAAGAATATGAGTATAGTTGCATGAATAATAATTGTTTCTATAATTAGGGAATAATTATACTTGTGACGATGGTTGAATCTTAACTTTAACTGAAGAAAATTTAAGGAATGACGACCTAGTAGGTAATTCTCAAATTAGGCTCAAGGGGTATGTTACAAATGGTGCGAGAGCATAAGTCCAAATATTGCATCCTATGGGCCAATCCACCTCTATAAGATGTAGACGAGTTCTTAGGTTTTCACTGCAATGAGTTCTCGAGTAGTGTCAAAGGAATTACAATTCATAAGGTTTGAAGCTAAATCTGAAAATGAACTATTGGAGGAGATTTTATGTGAGATTGAAGGTAACTTCGAACTGAGGTTGTAAAGTTATGAATTTTAAAAAGTAGTTCGATACATCTATGAGGATTATATATCATGACTAAAGCTGTAATCTTGTATGTTGTAGGCAATATTTTTACGGAGGAGGCGATGGTCTCCTAGACATTCGACCTAGCACTATTCTTTAATCGAGTGTTGAAATGGCTATTAGATTGGTCAATAATTTCCAATAGATAGATTCGATCCATGTCAAGTACAACAATTATGGCTCTGACATTGGCCAATAATTTCCAATAAAGAAATTCCATCCACGTCAAGTACAAGGATTACGGCTCTGAGATGTAAAATCCTATCTGCAGGTATTTGAGCTTCAACTGATATAGAACGTTGGAGTGGAAGGCATGGGATTAGCCTCTTTAGGCAACTCCATTATCATTATGATTGGTAATTATTAAGTGGATTATGAATGTGTATATTTCAGTTTTACACATAATAATTGAAATAGCCAAATCAACATTTAATAAATATTAGTTTCTGGTGTTGATTTGAAAAATGAAAATTACAATGTCCACAAAGTGACAGAGAAACACACTTTCCTCTATTATCAATCACAATTCAGGGTCTATCATAAATTAATAAGTCTGCCTTGTGGGAAACAAAGTTGTTACTGGTCCCTCCATGGATTTTGGAGCAGGAAATCATGCATGAGGTGTATATATTGACAAATAGATACATACATACATACATACATACATATATATACATATATATATATGTGTGTGTGGGTGTCTGTCTATATATATATATATATGACTGATAATAAATAACTATATTTGTTACCTATTATTCTCGATAAAATGATTATCCATTATTATAGAGAGATAAAGGTTGTGTTCACTCTAATTCATAATAAGTAGTATATACACCTACTTATTCCACTAAAAGTAAAGGCATACTTGGTTGGAGGTGAAGGGTGCGTCGCATAATAAAGATCACTATTGCAATATATCAATGACATCAAAGTACGTTCTATCTTATTTCATGTAGATAAGGATAATTATCTAAACAAACAAAAGAAGAGATGAAGGATTCAGTAAATTTTTTATTTTAAGTTATCGAAAATATTCCCACTCGAATCTCATGTTCCATGACCTCCTCTGAGGAAAATATAATACAGTAAAAGAATCACCAAAATGATCAAGGTGCAGTGCACCATGTCCGGAAGGAGGTTTTTCTTGAGCGTTGATGGTCGATAGAAGGCATCAACATATATTCATGTACGGACTAAGCCTTGAGTTCTCGTTTCTCTGCGAGCTACCAAATGGAGCCTTCCATGCATTCGTTTCAACATTCCATTGTGGATGTGGACGACGTAGTATTGGAGAAAGAGGACTCGATGGTAGTTTTTAAATTGCAAATTATAAAGACTGCCAAGAAATTTAGTTCAGAAATCTATGATGTTATGATATGGGCAGGTGAAGTGATTGTACCCGCATAGACTGATATTAAAAGAACCATTATTATTCACTTGACTTGTGACGTAGCGGGGGTGGGGGTGAAGCGAACACACTTTTGAGCTCTTCACTTGTGACTTAATGTTCAAATTGGGAATTGAGTACAAGCGCGACTGTCATGTTCGAAGTGTCATGTGCAGGTAAGGAAGTTTTAGAAAGGGTGTATGTGATTGGGAGTTTTAAAGCATAAAAACACCTTCCCAAATTAAATATTGTAGAAAATATCTATGTGGACAACTTTTTCCTCTTCAAGTTACACAACTGTCCTTTATATTGGACTTATCCGCTGACCTGAAGTCCCTCGAAAGCTAGGTGAATTGGATGTAAAAGCATTTGGCTGATAGTTACCCTCATGATCTCATCCATAAAAGCATAAAATTGGATAGTGTTTATCCCTACATACACGTGTCTCTCTCACCATCATAATCATCTCGTTAATCTCATCATCAACATGCAAGGATCATCTAGATCATCTTATAGTTTGTTGAAGTCTATGGGTGGCTCATATAATAAGATTTTCATATTTGAGACCCACTACTCCTCCTCGGTGTTATTAGCTCACTAAGAATGGCAGGGGCATACCCGAAAATTTTGCCTCATAGAGTAAATAAAAAACATTCATGACCATCAGCAAATTTCATGAAAACCAACGAGGAAATCGTTGACCAATCAATCAAATTATTTATCAAGCTTGTGCTCATATTCATTGATTATCTTGAAGATGGAAGTGGATAATGTATCATGAATTAACCAACATTATTCTATGCTTTGGAGTCATTATATGGAATAAGTTGTCACTCATATGCAGAAGTGTGGACGTAGGTTTCAATGTAATTGGGATCGAACACCACAAAGAGGGTGAGAAAGGTTGGGCCTTTTCGATAGCCTGAGATTTTCATAGGTTATCCTATCAAGGAAACCCTCCTTTAAAAAGAAATTGTTTTACTTATGTAGAGACATTGGTGAAATTTGTGTGTAAAGCATAGTGCCAGCAAAGGGATTAGATTTTAATGAGAATTTCCCATTAAATCTGGTAAGACTCTTTAAGCCATTATTCATGACCAGTTTCATAGTTGCATGTTTTATTATGCGCACCGTTCCAAACAATCATAGTTTGATGGATATATATATGCCACCATTAATGGAAAATATCTATTGATAGTTTTCTTTATGAGGATGGTGTTGCACATGTTTTATTTTCTTAATGTGTAATCATGTCGACATATTTACCACAGTTTGTGTCATTACAATTTTCTTGATGATAAGGATATTATTTCGAATTATTGTTCATAATTATGTTTAAACAGGCAATACAATATTAAATGACATGAGGAAACTTTGTTTGAAAACAATCTACATGTAAGAGTGTGTATTAGTTATATACATTATTTTGTTTTATGCATAAAACATAGCAACATGAAGATTTATCTTTTGAACGGAAAAATTTAACATATAATCAAAAGAAATACTTATGTTGTGATTACATGTATATGTTTATATATATTTATGGATTTCATGTAATGCTCATTTATGTGGTTACAATGCACTGCCCTGGTATTTTTACATGCATGGAACTGTGTTGGAGTGAAGAGTAATACAAAAATACAACTAAAAATTAACATGTTGATTAATGTTAATAAGTATAATGGTTGACTATTAATTAATTTTTTTTTACTGTGTCCACTCATAGATGTGGAGATTAAGAATTATACTCATTATATATTTTGAAAGTTTTCAAAACTCAATTTATTGTTGAATTCTCTTATGAGGACACACAATCTTATATCATGATTCAAAATGGATACTTGAATATTTTTAAATATGCATAGTAGAGTGGGATAAATAAACAAGTTGGTAATAATTGTAAAGTATGGTTATGGCCTTGAAAATGGGATGTTATACCCATCGTATTAATGGGATATTAAATTTTGATAATATAGTCCATATGTAAGAAGAATAACATACATACATACATAAATATATATATATATATAAATATATATATATATAATTGAGGAAGGAGAAGATGCAAGTAGTAAATGTATCCACATAAGAGGAGTAGAACATATAACGAGCTATAGGAGAACTCATGGCAATATCAAGTATTTACTTTCCATAGATCATGGGCAGCATGATGTAAAATCAAAAGTAAAAGTATATAAAAGGAAATTATATACCTCATCAGGTAAGAGACCAAAGACATACTATCGACATTAACAAAAATTCATGGTTAATTAAGTAGGTTCCACCCACAAATATATTCTAAGGTGTTATGTAAGGATATCTATTCGTAAAAGTTCCCATGAAATATTGTTAAGCTCATGAAGGACAGGTCATGGTATAAGACTATGTAATTGTACAAATTGTCTTTCAATTTAATCTTTTGATTTAGTGCATCCATATGTAATGATGCAATCCATTTTGCAATGTAATTTTTCCATTGGGGAAGTACTATTAAAGGGAACTTAACCTTAACAGGTAACATATGTGTAGTTGAACTTATAGGTTCTTGAGTGAAACCATAACTAAACAATAGTAATTAATAATAAGCACAAATTTTATGTTCATATCGGGACTGAACTAGGGTCTATTTGTGAAGAGGAGGCACACCTATACATCTTACTGCATGTAGGAAGACATCATACATTAAAAATTGTATTGCATTCATAAGAAAGTCCATGGAACTGACACCAAAGGTACATCTAGTGTAAATACATAGTGGGAGTATAAAAGTGACTCTTGGTGTTTCTTGATTGATAGTAGTAAGGAAATATTAAATAAAACTCAAAATTCCAAGGGTGTAAATATCTCACAAAGAGCAAGAAAAATATTATACCAGTAGAATGATTGTAGAGGTTACAAATATACTTCTTGTGGGAAGGATAATATAAGAAAAGGGTCTGTGTGTTTCTACTACATATAAATAAAGCGTACATGCTACATGAAGTGATAAAAAAATGATATATGGTGGTCCCTGATGCTTCTGAAATAAAATTAGAAAAATCCAGAGCAGCATGATTAAATACTAGATTTAGAACATGATTCTGAATTAATAAACAAAGTTTGGTAAACCAAAAGGTTTCACATAATTACGACATATGATGATCTAATGATCTTATGTTAGTAGTGAAATAACATAGGCATCAAGTAAGATAAGGGAAAGGATAACAAGCTATGCAATATATCGTTGTTAAATTAAAATGATGACTTCACTATATTGATGGTTAAGTGATACTAGTGATCAAGATTGTGTATACAATTGGTTTGATAAAATTCTATCGAAAAATCTATTGAAATAGATTTGACAACCATAAAAATTGAAATACATATTTTGCATCACCCATTCCTACCAGGCAATATTGGGAGTTTTCCTGACATATTGCATTGGTAATGGTGTCTAGTTGGATAGGACATCATAAGAATGGCTTCATAAACCACACGGGAATTCATGTTAATGAATTTGATAACTGAATTCTTTCTTTCTGGGGTGACTTAATGTTAAAAGAATGTGTTAACATGTAAATACCTTAGGATCACACCCTGATACATGTAGTTCCTAAAACCTTAAAGGGTGTGGAATCAAAAAAATTAAAATTTTCATTTATATCTCATGGAGGGGAAATGAGTTTTATTGATGGCCAAAAAGATGTTGGAAGAGGGGTAAAAAGAGCATATAACATTATGAGTTAAGTATGGAGTACGTGTAACTACCAAATGATCATTTTCTCTGTTAAATATAAAGTTAAGCATTATAGTCAATAGTCAACTTTATGATTAAGTGGAAGTCATATTCTGTTGTAGTTAAAACCTTGTCGAGGTGACAAATTTAATCCCAAAACTCAAAGTTATGGGTATGATAAAGTTGTATTATGAATGATTACTTTTATGATACTATTTTTATGACATTGTACTGCAACCACATGACACAATAAAATTATTTTCTAAATAAAAGCACTAGAATACCTCGACATAAAAAAATTCATTGGTTTTAGAAGTTGAAGAGGTCCATGAAATTCCTTATTCTCCTATCGATAAAGTAAGCACCATTTGTTAAACTTACGTAAAGGTCATATAAATAAATGAAAGAATTGTTTTGGCATAGTAATCACATGGTTAGAAACATGTGGATGAAATAAATGTCATGCAGGTGATGCTATAGACATCAGTATGGTGTATAAGTTGTATAGATAGTATTGTGTACAAGTGCTACATATGGTACCATTATGGATACATGTATTTCATGATAATATATGACATGTATAGTTGTTTGTGTGTAAAAAAAACTATGTAAAGGTACACATGATGACGTTGGGTTATATTCTGGTATGGCAGCCAATCTAGAGTGTGTACAGAAGAAGGAAGCTAAGAATTCGTTCAAGGATAAGTATCAATGTTTTATTTCAGTTTTGTATGCATGTGATTATGAGTGTGATCTATGTGGATTACAAGTGATCTATGATTGAAAGATACATATGATTTTGATGGTTATGTTGATCTAACTTGATATGATATTAGTCAAATGTGCTAGTTTTACATGTTGTATGCAAGAAAACTACAAGGAGCAAGTGTTCAGAAAGAACCCAAAGGCTTGGAAGAATGCAGGGTAAGAACATGCATTTCTTCAACCACAACAAATGGAAGGAAATATAAGCCATAGTAATTCAATTAGTATTATTTTATATCATATTATGATATTAACTGTGGTAAACATAGTTGAGTTTTTGCATCTCAAATATCTCAAAATATTGATTGAAACAAATGTTACAAGTATCGATGGAAGGATATGTGCTCCTTGTAACCGATATATATTGGAATATTTGCATCATATGGAAAGGCCATGGGAGACTTCAATTCGGAGAAAATATCCTATGAACGAGGAAATAATATTGTAAATATGCAGTAATACAATGAGGACATTGTAAATTTAAGGGGGGAGTATGTAACACCCCTCCTTTCTATGTAAAAATTTGCTAGCCTAAGCTAAGAAAATCTAGGTCTCATGTGTAACAATAAAATTAAATATGTTATGAAATAAATAAAATAATTAATCACTTGGAAAAGCGATACAGCAAGAGATGAGATTCTTTCCCAATCCCATTAGTGAAGGGGACGAGATATTTATTTCATGATAAAGCTTCTAGATTCAATTCTAGATAAGATGGATAGATTGAAGATAAATATCCATTGAGAAAAATGTAAAATCTTTGCTAGAGAGAAAGGCGAGATTTTATGAGGAAGCAACTCACGGGAGAGAAAGGTGAGATTTTTTTATAAAATCCTAGGAAAATAGATAAAACATATCCATAAAAGTGGGACAATGCTAATGGAAACCATATCATGGAAGAGGGTATTAAATACCCATTGCAGAGATCAACAAGGGAGCAGCTGATCCATGGCAAGAACTCTCGACTTAGGGGTGAACTGGAAGAGTCAGTTCTAGGTTGCGTGGTGGTGCTCTATTTTCCAAATGGTCTTCTCTCTTCTAATCTAGTTGGAATCACTTGCATGGGAAATACTGTATGTTTACTCCTTAATTTTTATATTGTGGAATCATTCAGCTCAGATGTATAGAAGTTTGTGTTATATGTGCTTATGAGAATGATTGAATTCTTATGTATGTGACTCTTATTGCATCCAAGTGCAGAGTTAGTGGTGGAAGCATAGTAGGTAGTTGCTAATACTTAGGTCAAAGAGCTATTTGACACATGTTACTCATGGTAGAATATGCATGTGACCACGATGCATAAGTATGATTTCTGGTACTAACTCTTTTTATGAGATGATTATATATAGACTTGTTGGATATGTATTGAATCTAGAATTCATCACCATTAAATTTTGTAAAGGAACATATCTAACCTTATATGATATCTCTATTTTAAGTTGGCGAATATTTATGCTTCGGACATTGGTGCATGCAGAATAGTTATGGCATAATGCTTCAAATTGTATAGTCTATGGTATAGATTAGTTATGCCATACATTATGTCTCATCAGAATTGTATCCAATGGGGCTATTTTAGCTATTTCTACATGTTGCATAAGAGTTATGTCAATAAAAATTTTGACTATCCCTGTAGGAATATAATTATCAATCATGGCCATTCTAGCTACAATAGACGCAAGATAATCTTCCATTAATTCTTGTGTGGAGTCACCAAAGGAATTTATTGGTTGCATGGCATGACTAATTATTTTCTCTGAATTGTAATCTATGCTTAAGGGTTTATCGGGCATATAAGTCTTATAAATGAATCTAAAAGTCCACATCATGGATCCCGTAAAGCATAGAAGTAGTATGCAGTATTGTTCCTAGGGAGTGTGGTTCATTACTTTTGAGGTTGTTCAATGGTTAAGAATATGAGTATAGTTGCATGTTTAATAATTATTCATATAATGACGAAATAATTATACTTGTGACAAAGTTTGTATCTTACCTTTAACAAAATAAAATTTAAGGAATGAGGGCCTAACAGGTAATTATCAGATTAGTCTCGAGGAGTACGTTACATAGTGATGATTTTTATTTCTTCATGGCCTTCTGACTTCCCCCATCCAAGGATCCTGTGGTTTCTACTTTGCAATTGGAATGATAGTTTTTCTTTGCTAGTTATTAGCAGCTCTTAATTGGAAAGCATCCCAATATAGCCAACTTTTCTTCTTTTGTGGATACTATTCATAGATTTACTTGTTCAAGATGTCTTTTCCAGGTTTCCCACCTCTATTTTTCTTTGGGCCCACTTTTTTCTCTAATAGTTGGAGTAGTATCTCAATGTCTACCAGTTTGTTGGCTGAGGCACAAGATGGTGGTCCAACAATGGCTCTCTATGATTGTAGTCTAAGTGAGGCCACAAAGGTTTTTAAAAGTTGTAGCTTGATCATGTTAGCATTAGTTCTTCGTGGTAGCTAGACTTGGTAGTTGTGGCATGATTCAAAGATTTTATAGGTCTCTAGATATCCTAATTCTTTGTTTTAACTGTCATGGTTAAGGAACTTTTATCTGACTTAAATTATAATTGCTCTGGAAAGCAGAATTATCATATCCATGCTCTCATGTACAGTCATTCTCTTTGGATAAATTTTTTGTCTTTGTTTGTCAATATGTTGAAATGGTATACTTTTAACTTCAAAACACTAAATTTGTGTTACTGTTATACTTTCCCGGTAGGAAGACCAATAACAAAAATCTCCATGACTTGTAAAAATTCACTTCAGTAATAGAAACATGAGCTTCTCACCCACAAAAAAAAAAAAATATGCAACATTTCAAAAAATATTTATAACAAAAATAATTTTGTAAAGAGAAAGTAATATGGATATATGTTTCTAATTCCAATGATAATTGCGATATATGTTTCTCTTAGCTGGTTATTGGTAGCTCCAAACTGGAAAGCATCCAAACATAGCCAAAGTTTCTTCTATTGTGGATACTATTCATAGATTTACATGTTCAGGACATATTTTCTAGGTTTGACACCTCTATTTTTCTTTGGGCCCACTTGTTTCTCTTCTAGTTGGAGTAGTATCTAAATGGATAGTACTTTGTTAGCTCAGGTGCAAGATGGTGATCCAATAATGGCTCTCTGTGGTTGTAGTCTAAATGAGGTTGTGAAGTTTTTTAGCGATTTCATCTTGATCGTGGTACTGTTAGTTCTTCATGGTAGCTAGACTTGGCAGTTGTGGGATGCTTTTAAGATTTTCGAGGTTTCTATGTATCCCAATTCTCTATTGTAATTGTCATGGTTAAGGAAATTTTATCTTTCTTAAATTGTAATCACTCTAGAAAACAGAGCTATCATATCTATGCTCTCATGTACACTCATGCTCTTTGGAGAAATTCTTTGTTTTTGTTTGTCAATATGTTGAAAAGGGATAGTTAAACTTCAAGACACTAAATTTGTGTTATTGTTATGCTTTCCTAGTAGGAATACCAATAACAAAAATCTCCATGACTTGTAAAAAATCACTTCAGTAATAGAAAGATGAGCTTCTCACACACAAAAAAATAAAATATGTAACATTTCAAAATATATTTATAACAAAAATAATTTCGTAAAGGGAGAGTCTTATGGATATATGTTTATACTTCCAATCGTAATTTGGGTATATGTTAACATTTTTATGTTTATAATGTGAATCATAAATAAAATATTTCAATTATATATATATATATATATATATATATATATATATCTATATCTATATCTTATATCTATATCTATATCTATATATATATATATATATATATATATATATATATATATATATATATATATTTGTAGTTCATTGAATTTTTATGATGGGACTCACATATAAAATTTAAATACTTATAAAAAAATTAATTAGAGAGAGAGAGACTCCTATGGAAAATATTTTTTCTATGTATAAATATGTTTGGGTCATATATTGATATTTTAATATGTAAATAATGAATCATCAAAAAAATAATATATTTCAATTTTAGCTATGTACATATTGTATGAAACTATAGATATATATATAATATATATATATATATATATATATATATAATATTATATATATATATAATATATATATATAGAGAGAGAGAGAGAGAGAGAGAGAGAGAGAGAGAGAGAGAGAGAGAGAGAGAGAATCTCAAGAAAATAGATGAGGCCATCACAACCACAAATTCTCATTTTCACCACACTATCTACACCACTAACATCCTATCTGATCCATATGTTGACCCCTCTTGAGCGACTCTAGTAGCCCTTAACAGACAGACATAATTATTTCTTACAATTGTAAAAATATATTGGATTAGTTTTTTATATTGTAACTTGATTTTATTCACACATTATTTATTTATTTATTTGTTTTAAATTGCATTTGTTAGGAAAATAGAAGAGCCACCAATGTTTTAGTTTTATTTTACCTAGTGATGACATTGATGTCTCCTGTGGGTTTCTAGAGTCATGATCATCATCTATGGTTGTTATAGAAGATATAAGTAAAAGGGAACAAATGTGAATGCAAAACACTAATACCAACTTTGAAGCCACTCATCTCGACAAAAAAAACGAGAAAAAATCTAGAAAGATTGAAATGAGATGAGGTGAACAAGAGGAGTGAGGGTGAAAGTATAAATAAAGATAGAGGCAAGAAGCAAATATGATAATAGTTCACAAGTCCAAATATACTAATGCGTAAGGAAAATATGACCAAATCACATCACATAAAGTTAAAAATGGTTGCCTAGAAGAAATATTAGATATTAAAACCATGAATTCTTGTTGTGAGAGGTGTTCTATAGTTCACTATAGTTCAGTATGAGGAAAAAAGTATATTTAAAATTAATAAAATAATATTTAAAATAAAAAATTAGTAATAGTAAAAAAAGGGAGTGTCAGACATATATAAATTACTTCAAATTACTTTCTAGTTTTACATCCACTCTATATAGAGATAAATTAATTGAATGTAAAGAAACAAATTACTTTTTAATATGAAATATATATGCAATTCCTTGTTCACACATGCCATGTGAAAATAATATAATTCATATTACATAATATGTAATTCATTCTATGTTTAGTTATTATATAATAGTCAATAGAAAAATGCATTAATAAAGATTTTTTTTTTTATTGTTAGCTATAAATAAATATTTCAATATCTATACTAAATAACATTGTTTTATCTCAATAAAATCAAACTAGTTTCATTTTTCATCAGGAAAGTATAATGATACAAAGTATTTTTCATTTTTCATTTTTTCATTGATTTATATCATTATACTTTCTTGATGACTCTATCATTGCATAAGTTTTATAGACCTTGTTCTCATGTGTTTGGATTATTTCCACTAAATGTAGGTATATTAAACAGTGGTCCTTTCCTACTAGGGAACTAATAAGCTTGTTACTTTTACTTGCAAGAGATAATTTGGTTTCTATCATTTTTAATTACGAAGAGTACCTTTTCATTTAACCAACCCATTGATCTCTCAGAAATACGTGAAAACCTATTATTTAATGACTTCAGTTTAGGGTTTTCAAATCACCAACCTTGCCCTCTCACTCACTAATTGTTCCCATTTGTTTTTCTTTTCCCTCCATAGTGTCGCTCTATCTACACTGAATTATCCGATGGCTACTCTATCATATTGCTTTCACTATAGCTATTGTTACACCTACCTTATTAGTGTTGGTGTCCATTCGGAAACCATGGTTGTAGGTGAGTTTTTCTTCTTTAATTTGAGGGTTTTACCAGAGTTATTGCCAACGTTTTCTTCATACTTATTGAGTTTGAGGTTTCCTTTTAATAGGTACCTGGGAAATGTGTTCAATACTATGGTGGGTTTAAAACCCTCTTAGGGTTTTCATAACCTAACCCTCCCGATTTTAAGTGATGCACTAAGGTAATGTTCTTGTTACAATATTTCAATTTCAAATCATTGATGTTTGTTCTCCAGGGTTTCAGTGTTAAGACCCTCGTTACATTTTATTATAGGGGTAGTTAAGGAATAGGAATCTAGTTCCTTTCTCATGCTATGGAATTTAAAATAGTACTAGTAAGTAACGCTATCTTCTCACTTTTGAGGTACTACATCTTTCGTAAAACAACAAAATCTCATTTTCACTTGGGATTTTTTTCCTTTTTACTGGTTTCTAGGGCCTTGGATTCTTATGGTATAGTTCAGAGAGTTATTTTCCTTAGATTTTGTTCTACACTTTGATATTACCCAAATTTTTCTAGTCTCTCTCCCTTTTTCATTAAGTTGGGGAATGAATTTGGTCGGGATTCTTTCTAGGTAAAGAATTCTCTATTATAAACCTTCCTTGCAATACTCATTTATGAGTTAATATAATTTACAATGTGACTTAAATATAACTCCCTTCATAATTTCTCTTGCTTACACGTATAACGTTGGCACCAAGGAATTTGATAAGGTTTTCTTAAGTACTCCAGTATGTTTTCAACACTTTAGTTCCAACTTATTCCTCTACAAGTCGAGTTTTATACCAATTTCTCATTCTTCATATGAAGATGATGAATCACATCATTTAGAAGAGTTCACTTTGAGTTTCCCAACCCATTACAAGGTGTCCTTTAATTTTACTTATTTCTTTGATTCCCACCCTACCAGGGATCGATAGAATCACTAGGGATGTACCATTATTGTTTGAATATTATGGCCATGGCTTTGAATCCTATTGATGTAATTTAAATTACCTTGGTCAATAGACATTGGTGCATTTTTCAAATTTATAATCTCTTTATTGGTAGAAATATGATACACTTACTCAATCCCTGAGACTAATAAAAATTGTCTTAATTATGAAAGAATTAGTTTTGTTTCTTTCGAATAACACTACATAACTTTTTTGAAGAGAGGGGAGGGCACAAAAATGATGGTGGTTTAGGGTTTGTGTCAAACCATGCAACGACAGAACTAGACATACCACGGTGCCACTGTAACATCTCTCCAGTAATATGAACAATAATACACAACAAAGAATAGAGCACAAATCATGGACAACCTACAGGGGGAGGACACGGCACCTCCCCCCAATGATCAAGAAAATATTCAAATTCACATGGAAGATGACGGGAAAAATCCCCAAGAAGAGGCAAGAATGATTCCTGGTACACAGTCAGATAATACAGAAAGAAAGGAAGCTGCCAAAGCTACATCGGCTACCTATAAACCTGTTGCAGCTGAAAGACCTAAGATTGAGCTCCCAAGTCAAAGAATCAATTCCCAAATCTAGTACATGAAGGATCATGCACTAATAGGGAAATTTATTGGCTTCTGGCCTACAAAGAAAGCATTGCATGGATGGATCCCAACCAAATGGAAACCAAAAGGGCACATTACCTTGCATCTAGGACCAAAGGGCTTTTTCATGGCAGTCTTCAACTGTATAAAAGATCGAAACAGGGTCCTTGATGGAGGACCATACTTCTTTAATGTAGCTAGTCTTTACCTGAGAGACTGGATTGAAAGATTCAAGCTGGACAAAGAATATCTAAGCTAGGCACTAGTCTCAATCTGTCTATATTCCCTTACATTGGAGTATTGGGATGAAGATTCACTGCAAGGTATTGGAAATGGACTCGAGGAGTTCATCAAAATTGTGGAGGAAACAAAACATAGAAGATACAGTTCCTATGCCCACATTTGTGTTTATATGCATCTAATCAAAGCTCTCCTCGATGTGGTAAGTTTATATCAGGATGATTTTGAATCGATTCAGTCAATAGATTATGAACATGTCCCATTTCGATGCAGAAAATGTCATGCCTTGGCCATCTCTTTCGTCACTGCCTGTTAAATCTGAAACCCACAACTTCTACCTCCGCAGAAAATCCTGACTCTAATGGATTCACTAAGGTCAACAACTGCAAAAGGAACCACAAAAAACCTCTATCAAACCCTAAAAATCCTTCCGCCAAGACTTCAATGCCATCCACCAATAATAGCTTTGAGATCTTAGCCCAACCAGATTCGAATACAATTAAGATCCCCTTACACTCTGAGGAGTCTCCCAAGGCATCATCTCAATTCATCCCCACCATCTCAGAGCAACCCCAAAAGCATATGCAATCCATAGATCTTACCACCTCCTCACCCAGTCTAATACCAATAAGGAAATCTCATAGCATGGAGGTAGACATTTTGCAGCAAGAAACCAAAGTTGCAACAAATACCATAGAGGAAAGGAGCGAGGCCCAACACATCGAAGAAGAGCCTCAAAGCATAGACATAGGATATCTTGACATATTCAAATTAGAACAAGCTTGCAGGAAAAAATAATTTGACAAGATCCCAGAAAGACAACTGGAAAACTTGGAAATCATCCTTTCCAGAGCACAACAGCAAAGAACCCTAGGCATTTAGCCTAGAAGTCAATGAGATGGCAAAAACATTCCTAAAGATAATAAAAAATGGGGGAGAAAAATGGACCTCCAAAGAACCATCCGCATTGGGGAAATGATGGTGGAATCAGGAAGATATTCCAAGCTTACAAAGTATTACAGTCCCCTACCCAACAATGAATCATGAAGCTCACTTCATGGAATATAAGAGGGCTAAATAGCCCTGGGAAATACAAAATGATAAAAAACATGATTCAGCAAGACAAACCCCAAGTCTTCTTCATGCAAGAAACAAAATGTAACTCTACAACACTTGTTCAAACCCTTGCAAAAGCATGGCCAGGTAGTCAAGCAGTAGCAGTGGATGCCTTAGGAGCTTCAAGAGGTCTAGCAATAGTCTGGGATGAGTGAGCTATCACGCTTACTAATATCCATGCAAGTAAGCACTTCATTCAAGCCACCTTTCATATCATAGGGACAAATGCGCATGGTCACCTAACCAATGTCTACTTCCCCCAGGAGGCAATGCATAAGATAGACATTTTGAATACTTTATCTCTGATCAACTCCGCCAAAACACATCCACTCTCAATCACAGGAGGAGACTTCAATATGATTACTAAGCTAGAAGAAAAAAGTGGAGGTAGGAATAAACTGGATAGTGAAAGTATCCATTTAAAAAAATTCATCCAAAACAATTGGCTTATGGATATTCCATTCAATAATGGAATCTATACTTGGAATAACAAAAGAGCTGGCACACATCAAATTGCCTCTTGACTGGATAGATTTTTGCTTTCAGACAATGCCATCCATATTGGAGGAGATATTTTGGCCTCGATCTTACCTCTCATAGGATCATATAACTGGCCTAATTCGCTCCAATGGCAAAGACCCAGTAGCACCACATGACGGCCCTTTTGCTTTGAAGCTTTCTGGTTGATGCATTCAGACTTTAACAATCTGATAAATGCAGTTTGGAAAAGCTCCAAACCCCCGAATGGCTAAAAAATGTACCAATTCCAACAAAAACTCAAAAATCTAAAAAATATATCAAGCAATGGAATCAACTGACCTTTGGCAATATCTTCCAAGCTCAGGGTGCTCTAGATTAGGAAATGAGCAGAATCCAGTAGAGGATCATTACTAAGGGGAGATCCAAAGCACTCTCAGAGTAGGAAAAACTCCTTCAGACACAAATACTTTGGAAACAAAAATCAAGAGTTAGATGGCTTAAGGAAGGAGAAAGAAATACAAAAAAATTTCGTCACACTATTATATAGAGAATAATGCACAACAACATCACTCACATTTAGAATCAGCAAGGAGAATCATTGCAGAAAAATGAGGATGTAGAACAAGAGCTTCTTACCTACTTCAAACAGGTGCACCAAGAACCACAAGTTGATAGACAGCTAGCCATAGAGAAGATTATCAAGAACATCCCAAAAATAATAACATAAGAACACAACGAGTGCCTCCTTCAGCCAATATCTTTACAAGAAGTGGGGAATGCTATGCGACAACTCAAAGAAAGGAAAGCGCCTAGCCCTGATGGTTTTACTTCAAATTTCTTTCACAACTTCTGGGATCTCATTAAAGAGGAGGTATGGCATGTTGTTGAGGAGTCTAGGACTAATCGATGGATGCTTCCCTCTCTGAACGCAACCTTCATTTCCCTCATCCCGAAGGAAGTGCAATATCTGACTCTTGACAAATTCAGGCCTATCGCTCTCTGTAATGTCACTTACAAAATCATTTCCAAAGTTATTTCCTCTCAACTGATGCTGGGTCCCTATAATACTAGTGATTACCACATTAATATTGTCGTTGCACCCCTTATTAATATTTTTGTGCCCCTATTATTCCCATATTTTTATTACTGTGCCCCATAGAACCCCTCTATTGTTATTTTTGTGGCTTTATATTATTATTGTTTGGTTGGCTGGGTTACATTATGACTCCTTAGACTCCTATATATAGAAAGGAGGTTTTTTCATTTGAATCATCCAACAATTGTTCATTTATGTAATGTAAACGAGGTTGACCCCTCGAAGAGGTTGAATTCTAAGGCTTAGATCTATATTTTCTATCTTTTATTGAGCTGGTTTCATAACATTTGGTATCAAAGCTTTGGATTCTAGGGTTTCGCTGCTCCAAATAGGCATCGTGGAATTTTCGGTATAACTTCTTTTCTGTGACGTTTCAAAAGCTAAAAGAAAAACCCATTTGAGAATAAATCACGCTGAACCTCGAGTCCAAATTTCAGAGCTTTTCGCACAATATTTGCGGAGATATGATCTACGGAAGTTGGTCTTTTTGCAGACTCCTAAATTACATTCCAAATAGGCGACCTGGAGAGCATCGTCATAACTTTCTCTTTGAGCATCAAATTGAAATTTCATAAGAAGGTATAGAAAGAGGATAGGCTTTAGTTTCTTGTATATATTTTTTAGAGCCAAAAGTTGAAACAGTGACTCGTGGCATGTCGTACAAGTTCACTCTACCAAACTAGTCTATAATCATGTCACTGTGGGAGATTTCGTATAACTCTTCCTTGGAGAATCCAATTTGGATCAGACTGGTGGCATTGGAAAGAGGACACATATGGCTACTATAGTCGCAATTTTAGAACTGGATGATCCGAAAGTACAGAGATACATTAGAGGCAATATCGAGCTCCTACAAAGTGAAAAACAGTGTGTAGATTCTTTTAAATTTTTTCTTAAGCTTGGTTTCAAAATTTATTTTGAAGAATTCAAAAGGCATAGTAGAGCATTATTATTGGTAACTAATACCTCGAGGAAATAAAATACAAACACCTAATAAGGAACCTGAAAGCGGTAGCATGACTCATGAAGAAGAGGAAGAAATGCTACATGATGTATCAAAATTACAAGACCAAGTGCAACAAATGTCAGTCTCACAAAAGCTAACAGAAGCTAAGATAAATGGCATGGAATCTAAGACAAAGGGCGTAGAAGCTAATATGAATGGAATGGAAGCTAAGATGGGTGATTAGAAGACATATTTGAAGACAAGCATGGAAGAATTGAAGATAAATATGAATAAGTTGTTACAAGAAATGGTCACTAATGGCGAAAGGGTAGTAAAGGAAACTCATGATGAGAACAAAAGAAATGTTAATCATGATTCCATAGACCCTAATGTTGGATAAAATACCCAACATATTACAAAAATCGATATGAGGAAGTTTGATGGCAAAGATCCCACAACATGGATATTACAGATGGAGCAATTTTTCGATCTCAATAATGTGCAAAACACACAAAAGGTACGTATTGCAACTTTATATTTGGAACCAAATCAGTTTGTATGGTATCAATGGCTTTGCTCTCGTAAACAATTTATCACTTGGGCAATTTTTACGGAAGAATTGATAGCACATTATGAGGATACAAAAAGCAACACTTTTTTTAGCCAATGGATAAGTCTCAAACAAAAGGGTTCAATAATGGAGCGCATTGAGGAGTTCCAAAAATTGAACATAAGGGTAAAAGATATTCCAGAGGAGCATAGGATTGATGTGTTCATAGGGTCTTTAAAGGATAATATCCAACATGATGTGCACCTTTGGGAACCTGATTCATTAGAGAAGGCATTCAGGTTAGCAAGAAAAATGGAAAGCAAAATTATGGCAACTAGGAAGCATACCAGTCACAACTATAAAGACAGAAGTGTTGTTGCCCATAGTCTTCCACAACCTACAAAG
>APFE030728528.1:22346-48010 GCA_000404065.3 Pinus taeda
CTAAATTTTGTAAAGACACTATTATTAGAATTAGGAAGCAGTATTTTAACCCTTCTCATGCATTTAGAGAAGGGTCCAAAAATTTGTCAAAAACTTGTCCTCGGAACATGCACTTCTGCACCCTCAGAGGAGGTTTTGATGAATGGATGGATTGAGATTTATTAATGTTTGCATTTGATGTCTGCTACTAATGTTGCACTTTTGTACTCTTAGTAGATGTTAGAACAAGTAGAGATAAATCATTTTTGCCTGAATTTTATGAGTAGGATTAGTCATAAATGGTACTTTTATCTCTTGGCCATTTCTGCTTATATTCTTTAAGTGATATACAGTTTTCAACTGTTTATATGTTATTGCATGAATGTATGAGTTACCATTTGGCACTTTTGTACGGTGGAGTCATTTGTTTATGTCTGATATATGAATAACTTATTATGCGATATGCTATTCACAACTATTTTGCCTAACTTCTTATGCAAAGTGGTTTATCTTAATTGATTTCTATTCTTATGATAGCTGAATGATCTTTATTACCAGTTGTTGTTTGAAATCTCTCTAGATCGCATAATAGAATATATACACCCCAGGTTAGCATAGATTAGATGTTTTGTTTATCATTAGATTACAATAGCACAGAGTTAGTTTAAGAATCTTAATTAAATTAGCTTTAACGTACTCTTAGATCAGCTTCATCCAACTCTACACACACACACCCTCAGATTGGGAAACTGGTCCCTTTATCCCCAGTCAGACCCGCTATACCAAACGGATAAGGAGCTTCCAACCAAGGTCCAGACTGGGTGGGTATCCCCCTTGTTTGCGACCTAATTTTCGGGGCTTCAACATAATGATATTAAGCTTGGATGTCAGATTAATGTGGCACACCTAGCACCTAACCCCACATCTATAATCCATGACTATGTTAAGAGTTGTCCCATCAAAATCTAAAAGAGTCATCTATTATGATTCTCATATTGGGATAAAACTTTCATTGTATCCATTTCTTAGATATTTGGAATATTTATGACCCTATTTTCCACTTCATTGTGTTGAGAAAGACTAGAGCTCAGCTCACAACAGTTTCAGGCTAAAGTGCATCCCCTTTCACCCTTTTTTTTGGTAATGTAGGTAACCCATCGCTTCCTACCCCTTATCGACCTGTGTAACACCACTCCTTGTTAGTGTACATCCTTTCATGGAATTTGCAGACTACACATGATGACTTTGTTCTCAACGCAGTGATGCCTAAAGGTTCTATATTTTGGCTTTCCCAAGATGATCGTCTTGAGTGAGGGTTTCATGACTTTGGCTTAAGGTGAATTATTAGAGAAACTTCATAACTCCTCTCAGCTCTCTATGACCAAATAAATCCTCCCAGATCTAGGAAGAGTGTATACAACCAAACCCTCTCAAGGGTGGAAGCATGGAAAAGGAGAAATTTCATATTGTCCTGTCATGGTCAAGAATTGTCAACAAGAGATATTTCCCAGTTACATAAATGATCTCAATATATGTGAGTCAAGGAAGGGTTAGGATCAAGAAATTGGAGAGAAATATTTTGCTTCAAAGTGATTGTACTTTCTTTGATATACATTTATATAGATTGTTATGAATTGAATCACTCATGTACACTTAGTTTCCTTCAATTAGGGGAAAATTATTTTCCTTTTTTTCTATGATTGTAGTATGTATGTAGGTGAAAAATTACAAGCATTGCTACAAGATCTCTAGATGAAGAGCAATATTTTTGGCAGCTGAATCGAGTCAATAGCCTACACCAGCAGGCAAGGGAAACCAAGTGCATATTCGATAACTTTCTTTGTTTATATTCTATGTGAGAGGTCATGTGCCTAGAGATCTAGGGGAGACTTGTTTAGCATTCTATCAAGAATCTAGTAGACATTGATGCTGGATCTATGGGAAAATAGTTTCTTTGCTCTAGTGTAAAAATTGTGTAAACAAAGGCACACAGAATTTATATCAGATATATCTCCTCCATCATATCTGATCAGGAAACACATCCTTGATACAAATCAGTTTTACATACCTAGAAGACTGCCTGATCATTTGTGTGTGTGAAAGTATCATCTCATATCCATTTCTGTGGAGTTTGGTCAGAAAGAGAGACTCCATGTATCAACAAATCTTGTGCATTTTTCATTATTAACTACTTGAATAAGGTTTATAAATGCCTTTTCAAACTCTCTCTCTTGAAGGGCTTGGTTCATGTGGAGACTAATTGTAAGTCACTATGTGGTGGTTTGTAAAGGAAGATGCTTATCTCCTTGACTATGCTAAGGTAGGCCACATAATAGAAAAAAAAATCCCCTCATTTTGCTTACTTTGGCCACTAGGTTGGCTATCCTCAATGGTTTTCATAACATACTGCAAACCTAGTTTTAACAGCCACAAACAAGAATATTGAAATATTTACGATCTCACTCTTAGAATATTTACAATTGAGAAATCATTCAAGTTGTTCTGTAACCGCAACATATGTGAGCTACAAATGAATTTTACTTTGAGAAAATGGACCTTCCACCTGCCTCACAGAATTTGAGGATGGATAAATTCTATTATTTATGTTAATAACCCATCCTACTTATCTACGTCCAAGTTTTAAATCTAGACTTATAGTAGAAATGCTAGTTCTCACATAGGGTTCGAAGCAGTGTTGCAACATTCGTGAATTATGTTGTGAATTCTCATTTCAGCACACAACTTACTTAGCATCATGATCTTCTACTCTGCTAAACTAGTCATTGCATCCATTATTTACACATCGAGAAGACTTACATGATTCATATTAGATCCACCTCGTTTAACTCACCTATTCAGGAAATAGATCCTTGATAAAGAACATCCTTAGATACCTGGAAGATTGCCTAACAAATTGTGCATATGATAGGATTCATCTTAAATCCATTACCATGGGATCTAATAAAAAAGAAATTATGTGTATCAATAAATGTGGTGCACTCATGCATTTGTTGTGATTAACTACTTTAATTTAAGGTTATGAATGTCCCTCTAACCTCCCTATCTCTCTCTATGGAAAATATTGGCTTGTGTAGATATTGAATGTTGGTTTGTAAAGGAAGATACTTATCTTCTTGTCAATAACAATATAGGTTATAATTTTTTGTCCTTGGCATTTGCTTAAATCAATCAACTGGTTGGTTGTCCTAGATGGTCTTTATGACCTACTTCCAAATGGACTTTGATAGTCCAAAACTAGGATATTGCTACCTTGTCAAAAGTATATGAGCTGGATTTTGTATCAAAACTAGAACAAAGCCAACTGTTGTGACATATGTGGAAATAGCCTCTGAAAAAAAACATGAATATATTCATCTTCACCATCACCATAAATTTTGGGCGAAGAAAATTTTGTTAATGAACATATCCGTCTTCCCCAATAACATGGATTTTTAGATGGAGAGAATGATGTTAGTGAGATTTTGGAATCTGTTACTCAGGGTTACCTCCATCATTTATATAACTGGAAGATAGGGGTGAAGATGGCTGGAATTTATTATTATTATGATAATATTAGTACTATAAACTCATTTCCCATCCCCACCACCCCCCCTTCCCTAAAGGCAGTGCAACATATATTTTAAATAATCACAAATTAGCCAATATTTTGAAAAAATCAACAACTGCAACAGAAAGTCACTTAAAATGCATATTTAAAAAAATGTATATTGTAAGTGATTTTTTACCAATTTAACCCACTTTTTATCAAGTCAATGAATGTAGACCTTGGACAAGTCATTGCCATGCTTGAGTTCCGCAACATTTAATTCAAAGCATTGAAAATGACCTTTGCAAGTTATGTTACTCTCTTGTAAAAGTTGTGCTTAGTTGATAACCAAAAAATATGTTATAGAGGAGTTGCTAATGGAGGATACCACGAAACATTTATAAAATAGATTATGTTTTCATAATAATTCCTACCTAAGCCAAGAAATTGCTTCTCATGGTTTCCAAATTTATTTTAACTTTATTTGAGGAAGTATAAGATTGTGTTTACAACTTTTCAAGAAACAATATTTTGGAAAAAATAAAATAATAAATTTCGTGCACTTTTGCATTTGTTGATATAAACTCCTCTCAAATTAAGTTGGGTTTATGCAAGCCCCTTAAAATATAACAAGGACATTTCCATTCAAACCGAGCTCAAACGTAAGTAACTACATGGTTGTTTATCAAGGCCATAGCTTATGTTCTTGATAATAGAGTAGGTCATATAATATAAGTTTTTTGTGTTCATCAACATATCGGTTGTAGTAAGTGACCTTCTAGAAGCCTATAACCTAATGCTAACTTGGCTTTAACAATATAGTGTTTCAATCATGTAGAATTCTCTATTTATGGCCCCACTTCATAGAAGACTTCCAATGCAAAATCATTACCGTCGATAGCAACGGACATGACTGTCGGGTGGTAGTGGACCTTTAACCTATCTTGAAGCATTTTAAGAGAAGCCAACTACCACTACATATCTTAAAAATCAATGATACCTTTGTCTACATGGAACTTTACCGCTGTAAATTTCTAGTGATTATGATGGCTTTCACCTCTAACAGGTCTTTGCAAGTCAATCCACGACAAGGTCGGTCCAACCTGGACCCAACAACTCTGACTCAGACCTAGGTTGAATCACACAATACCCTCCTAAGAAATGAAAAAATAGGCCAAGTTTACCCAACAAATGGAAAAACCCATCGTGTAAATCATGAACACATCCACTTAAAGAAAAAACCTCCAAGTCCTCTTTGACCAGCTGACTAAAATCATTATTTTTCTTATTTTCCCGTTCTTGCTCATTCATCCTGGAATTTTGAGAAGGGTTCTTCTATTGACATTGACTCGTATAATCTATAGATTTTTAGGTATTTATCTAGTATTTCATTTTTTTCACATGATCTCATATTTGAATTTAAATATTGAATCTTGATATTTGATATTCATGCATCACCCATGGTCGATGAAAATTTTGAATTTTATATCTAGATGGATGATAAGGGTAATAGATAGTGGATACAATCATTGGATGAAGATTATATCATGTACATTGTACGATATAATGTTATCTTTGGATATGTTAAATTTACACTATATTCAGTGTATTTGCATCAAATAAGTGTAATATCACATGTATAATCTAAAAAGGAAAACATTTTCTTGAAAATCTATAGTTTATTCTTTCTGGTGCAAAGCCCTTTCCAATTTGATTCGCAAGTCTTTAACAAGTCCTGAATTGAGTTCGACTCTCATACCAAAATGAGTCATGGCCCAAGTTAAGCCTGGAAACTGTGGTGTCCCCCTATTAGAAGAGTTCATGAATTAATAACAAACTTTATATGTTATGATCTTTTGCAATAAGTTGCTAAGCTTGCCTCAGTTCCAATTAAGTGTATTAAATAATTTTCTAAATTGCAGAGCCTATTGTTCTTTTGACGCTCGCTGCCTATCATGGCATTATTTGAGTTAGACCTTATTTCATTGAAGTTATCAAAACCAGATGTATAGGGGCAATTCTTCCTCCATTTGATGCTCGCTTCCCATCATGGGATTATTTTGAATTATGCCTTATTTTGTTGAGGTTATCAAAACCAAAGGTATTGTTATCGGGAATAGTGTCCACTCGGATGCTTCTATTCCCACTAAGATTGGTGGCTATCTTAGAAACAAACAAGTAAAGTCTACTTTTGCTTTCCTTTATGAAAATAGATAGGAGTGGAACAAAGGAGACCACTTAGTCTTGTTGCTCGTTTCCTTCCTTCCTGATAGAGCCTTTCCGCTTATGCTTTGTCTGGCCAGCTTCCAAGAGCACTTGTGGAATCACAGCAACATACTCTTTGAAGAACAAAATCTATATTCATAAATAACACAAGACCAGATGTGTGTTAACCATACAAATGCATATATAATGAAACATACAAGAATATGGAGGAAAACTTGAATAGCTTTATTAAGATGAAAAGTAGCAAGAGGATTACAACCATATGTTTTGACCCAGCATTATCCTCCAACAAGAAGGCCCTTCTTCACCTCAAGTAAATCTTAGATCACCCAACACTATGAAATTACACCAGAAAACCAACAACACTTCTCTATAAGATGCAAAATTCTAGCCTCTGGATCTCTGTGATGAGGGATCCATATATAGATGATTATAGGGAGGTGAGTCATCTTCTGGGATCTTGATTAGTGTCCTCTCTCTGATAGTTCCTGCTTCCCACTTGGAGAATGATGATCTCTTACTCATCCCTGGTCGAAAACAGAGAGGCAAGTGTCAGAGGGGAAGCTTCTGGAAGATTCCATGATCTTCCACCTTGCATTTTGTCCCTGCCATTTTTCCATTCCCAACCATCGCACCCTATAGAGGAGAAATTCGGTATGCATCGCACCTTGTACACTGGGAAGGTGATATGCATCGTACCCTCTGCATTGGGCTTTCAGTATGGTCCAGTTTTGACCATTTATGAGCATTTTTCAGTGGAGAACTTCTGGGAGATGATGTAATCAACTGACCTTGTTCCTTTAGGTAGTGAAACAACACTTTTAGGGACTTATAAGCCCTTAGTTTATGGACATTTATTATTGGGTTTGAGGTGCCCAAAAATGTCTAGAACAGGTATAGCAGCGATGCTGCCTCCAATTGATCTTTTGATAGTAAAATATCTAATTTTTCCAATTATAAGAAATCATAATACCCAATATAAAAAGAACGTCATTTCCGTATAGTGGAGAAATCAATCAAAGAGGATGTAGTTAGTCTAGAAAGAGACATGATGCAAGAAAAGGCTATGCTAAAGTTCACTTTTCACTCTTTCAAATAAGGTATGGATGTAATTTTACTCAATCAAAACCTATAAACATATTGATTTTTCAATATTTTTTGGATAAGTTATAACTTATACCATAGACAGACCCAAATTAAGACTTTTTCCAATCAAAAAGGGCAAAGCTTTCCTCCAAACCCAAATGAATAAAAAATCAAGAGATCAAAAATATTTCTTTTGTACAATTTCTAGTATTCACTTTTCACTCGGCAAAATGAAGTAAGGAGAATTTTTATTCAATCAAAAGGAAATCAACATCTTGAGTTTTCAATAATTATTGTGTAGAGTTCCCCCATTGACAAACTCTAATTAATAATTTTGCATCCAAGCAAAGAGGGAAACTTTGCATCCAAACCTAAATAACAATTTGAGAGATAAAACATATCTTCTTGTATGAATTTTGCATGCAAGTAGAGAGGGAAACTTTACATCCAAAGCTAAATAAAAATTTAAGGGATAAAACATATTTTCTTAGATGAATTTGAACCATTCTCACCTATCTAGCAATGAATGTTTTATAATGGATCCACGAGGCATTGGATAAAACTTGAACATTCAAAACAAAGGACCACATACCTGATGTTAGATTTAAAGCAAGTCCTCCAACTGCATTGCATAATATCTAATGCACTTAGAAGATTGTAACAGAACATTGTTGTCATATGAATAACCTTTCACATTATAAAAATTAAATATTTGTTCTGACTCACCATGTGTTGTGAGGAGGAGAACATCAATGGTCGAGTCTGAATTGAAAGCTTTTCCAATGTCAAACCGTCCTAAAGGCTCAATAGAACCATCCAAATGCAAATATGTCACACTGTAAATGGTGCAAATAATTCATGGATATTATAAAAAACATGCTCACTATTTCTCAAACTGTAGAATGAAAAACAAGTCATGCATGGGATTAAAAATTATGCTCAAATGTTCTGATCCAGCTGGCCATCTATTATGATGAAAAAAATCACTTCAAATGTTCTCTATTCACAATGGCCTTCGAGGTGTTTTTTACCTACACACCTTATCAACAACTTATGATGGATATTTATCTGGTTTTTATGCCCAACCTCATGCTTCTCCCTTCAATGAATACCTCACTTTATATAGGGAAGGAAATATGTCAATATTGGTGTAATGTTCACCCAATCTGGGTCTTTGTCTTAGATGGGTGATTGTGAAACCGACTTCTGAAGTATTTCATAGTTTTTTCTAGTACTTGTTGAGGTTGCATGAGCAGTCTTCCCTCTTTGTATAATATCTCTTTACATAGCATTTTACTATTAGTTAAAGCAATATTTTATGTCCAAAAAAATATAATTGTGTTGACTTAACTTTTACTAGGAACTTCATCAGAACAATTCAATTTAAATAATGAATATTAACTATCCTGGAATTCACTTTTTAAATTTTTTCCTATAGAATGGTCTAACACCCTACCAGACCACTGGTTTCTTTTTACTCCTAAAGGATATTTTCATCATCATAACCCATCAGGTCTTGTTGTTAGACTCGTATTTCTATTATATAAGTCCAATTTATTGGTTCAAACCTCACTATAGATTTAAAACTTAAAACATAAAACTTGTGCGCACAAGCAACGTGTTTAGTAAACAACCATGTTATCAAAATTTACCATGTCACATCACATATTTCTTGACATCATGATAATTTCCATCTGAGGGAATAAAGTTTTGTATTTAAGCCAGGAGATCAATTTCTTCAAAAACAAGAAGACACAAGGTATGAACAATGTGAGTAGAATTCACTCAACTAAATGATATCTATAAACTATCAAGACTTTAAAGTTTGAATAGTGGAAATTTAGCACCTAGTCATTTTGGATTCACATCTCTTCCTGACAATGTGAAGTTCTTCCATTTGCAGAACAAATTTTGTAAAGTCCGTGGGGTGGTAGTACAATTGGCAAAAGGCGCGTTGGCAAGCCCTTGTGTATCCAAGTAATCGGAAGTTCAATCTCGCAGACATGTCTCAGCAGATATAAATAAATATAAATATAGTATATATATAATATATATATATATATATATATATATATATATATATATATATATATATATATATTCTGCAAGGAATGGTGAACAGAATGAGTAGAATGTATTATATAGAATGATCTCGAGAAGAAGCTAATTGCAAGATCTAGTAACAAGTTCTCAATTTTGTAAATGCACTCCCAGAAATATCCTTGCATATCCATGATAAGGAAACTTTTACTAAGTCATATTTTTCTCTCTCCCTAGTTTACGATTGTGAACTGGGTGATGTCCAAAACAATTGCAAGTCTTCGTAATGCATTGGTATATCCTGTGATTATAATTTTTGTTTCACATTAGTACTCCTACTAATTGGGAGTGTGAGTAACAACTATGATATAGATGTGGTTTATAAGGCACAACTTGTACTAGGTTTTCCAATCTGACAAAAGGATTTCTAGGGCATATCCTAGGGTTAATGTAATAGTATCCTCTCTTAGTCCAGAACTGACATCACAAGGAGGCTTGGTGACATCTCTCATAGGACCACTTTGGAGTTTGGTCGTTCTCTATGCCGATGCTCATCCCCTCTCTCTAAGGAAAGTAAAACACTAGTTTTTACCCCGGATAAACATTTCTTTTTAATATAAGATAGTTTCCCAAATGATATGCATTTCATTTAATACAAAGCTGGTAAGTGGATGCAAAGAAACCCTCTTGGGAGGATGCAGATCATTTATTTTCCATGGTATCCAAGTTTCCAATGAAAGAAAAAAGGTTGACTCTTCCACAGTAATGAGGAAACAAAGGCAAACACAAGTGCACATATCACAGGAAATTGATGTATGGAGTTGTACAAAAAAATAAGTGATATGTATGCAGTGAATTTACTTACCTTTGGGGTCACAAGATTTGGATTCTGATATTTGTCTTCATATTTTGCATTACGGATTGAAGACAACTCTATTTTTGTTTCACTCTCTACAATCAACAAAATTGATTTTACAGATATCAATCTAAGATCTTATGTGTCGCAACAAATATAAAATTTCACAATTATTTAAAACGACATATATTTTGGCACTGGATCACTCCAGCAAATTCAAAATGAAGTCTTTCATCAATGATAAGGAAAAAAAACCTCTATCACATAGGATCTTGCAACAAATTTCAAGGAAAATTTTAAATAACCAAACAAATAAAATAACCTGAATTTGTAATATTTCAATCCAATTAGGTATGTGGATAAGGTCACTTTTTTTTAGTGAATGCGATCATGAGTCAGTATATTGGAAATTCTCGCGCACATAATGAGTCCACCTGGATATCTTTTTCGTTCTCAATAAAGTATGATGAGAAGTAATAATTATATTCCTGATCTTATAATAGAAGAATCATTAGATAATGGAAAATAACAAACTAAATATAAATTTTGTATCTGAGAAGATAAAGGTAATAAGGGGTTGATCTATTATGCTCGAGCATACACTTATTCGAGTTCGAGGTGCTTTCGTCATTATCTATTGGTATTACGAGTAGAAACATGGTTAGAGCGACTTATGTGTCGCCAATACTGCATATGGTCGATTCAAATATTCAGTAGCATATTCGAATTATCTTAAAATATAGCCAGAGTTCGAGAGAAGGCATGCAGCAATAGATCTCAGGTAGGCGGCAAGGTCTAGAGAAGGCAGGTCTCCAAGTCGAAGTTCAATGAAGGCAGCGAGGCCTTCGGTCTCAGGGGGAAGGTGCCAAGGTTGAGGAGGGAGAGTTCTATCTCAGGCAGGCCTGGAATCACACTTGCTTTAAGATGCTGCTGAGTACCACTATGAATATTCCGGCCGAGCATCAGCAGGATGCGATTTCTTAATTTGAAACCACTGACTAGGAAAAGCCCTACTTACCTTCTTCCTTTCCATTTAGTCTCTGCTACCCACCCACCTACAGATACTGCCCTATTATATTTACGTACTTGGGTCAGCACTATGACCAGTCATATTCTATTTATCAGTCGATGTTTGGGCACTTGCACTTATACCATTTGGATTGGGCAACTTCTGGCCATTTGTAAAGTAGAACTGTTCAACCCAAACTCATGCTTAAAATCTGCCTTATTTTCCATCAACACCCACTCTACCTTAGCGTCTATGGAATGAAGTGTGGTTCCAAATAATAAGCATCATCCAATTAAGAAATAAACCCCAATATGATCTGCTATCATCCTTCAAAATTAAAAACCGATACACACAAAAATAAATTCTTCCACAACATCAACTAACTGATGGTGCTACCTAACAAAAATTCAAATCTCCAACCTCGCAACACACCCCACATCACTTTCTTTGGCTTTGAAAATGAACGAAGACTCCATAGATATGCCACAGTGAAATGTCAATATGTATTCAAACGGCAATGGCATTTGACATTGTATGAAAGAGGATATATTTACATGGTGATATTCATGGATAAGATATTTATGAAATATTCTCTCGGTTCAAATTTGAAGATAAAAAAATTTCATAAAATGGACTATCCTCATAAGAAAACTGAGTATCACAACTATTCCAACGTGAGAAGTAGCACACCTAACTTATAGTGACTATATAAATCTTCTCCTAAAACCACAAAGCAATCTTTTTTAGTTCATTCATGCCATCTACACCCGTCTGTGGCATGTGTATCTGAAGAGTGTCTATTCTACACAAAATAAAAGTAGCCTTATAAAACTACTTCATGATTTCTATTAGAAAACCAACCAACTACAAAAATCTTTTGCAAACTTAAAAAGACCAGTATTTCTTTGCATAAGGTCATACATATTTGACAAAGTTCACAAACGAATTAGGTAAATTGAATTAACAAAATATATGATAACAAATTCAAGTAAATCACCAACCATTCATGCATTAGAAATTTCTCATTGAAAATAAGACTTATTGCATGGAATTTGATGAATATTTTCAAGGTATACAAGTGTGATATGCCTGATCCAAAGAACATAAAAATTGTTGATCTCAACATTAACCCAACTAGACGTGCTAATATAACCAAACATCAATCCTAGTTCAATACTCATTATACCCTAATTGCTACAGTTTCAAAGAACCAAAACCCACTAAAAATCTCTAATCAATTACAGGTACACAACTCTTGCAAATAAGTATAGAAAAATAATTCCCTATCAATGTAGTATTAACAAAAAAGATAATTTATTGGGCTTTGTAATCAATAGGCAACACCAATCAGTGCTTCAATGATGTATTTTAACTTCAATCAACATTTCCTTTTGTTGTATTCCAAGACTATGTGCATGGTCAACCATGTGTCACTAAAGAGTTCTGGGTTGCAAATAATTGAAAATTGTTTATCTCAGAGGTTAGGTGATAAGAATAAAAAAATCGTAGTTTGCAACTTGATCAGGGTTTTCTTTGCTGATCACTTCATTGGAGCAGTCAAGAAGCCTTCCATTATTTCCAAACCATCAATGTAGACTACTTTTCCACTCCTTAATACAAGATAAAGCAAATTGTTATCGTTCCCTTGTTTGTCCATCCAGTTCAAAATTGGACCAAGTGTAGGAGAAAAAATATGATCCTAATGTGACCACTCCTCCAAATATTATAGCATAGGTGCTTTTAGTAGGCACTTCAAAGCATCAACACTAGTTATGTGACCAAATTATCCAGCTATTTGAAAAGTGTAATGAGGTATCTTCATGGTACTAATGATTATGATATTTTATACACTGATACATATTATGTTACTTTAGCAGGCTATTGGGCAAGTATCTTTGATGATTGACAATCTATAATGGGTTATGCATTCATTATTGGATCTGGGATAATATCATGGAGCAAAAAAAAACATAACAATGTGTCTTTATCTTAAGCTGAAGCTAAGTACCAAGTACTATGCACAGTGACATGTGAAGCTATTTGGTTTAGGATGCTTATCCATGGCATAGGAGAAGAGAAGAAAGAAGTGACCATCATCATTTATGACAACCAGAGTTCCATTAAGTTGGCGAAAAATCCAGTGTTGCATAAGAACATGAAACACATAGACCCTCAGTTTCACTTTGTAAGAGAAAAGGTCCAATCAAAAGAAATTTTTATTGAATAATGTAAAACATGTGACAATATGGCTAATATTTTTACAAATCCTAGTGGGAAAGTGAAGTTTTAAATGTTTAGGGGGTTGTTAGGAATTCAAGATAATCCTTTGTCCATTAAGGCAGAGAGCTGAAAATAATTAATATTATATTGTATTAATGGAGAAATGGTTACATGGTTGTAATGTAACTCCTTAAGTTAGGATTAGTTCCTAGGTTGTAGGAGTTTGTTCTCACCTCCCTATTCTTTTGAGATGTATTTATTGTTTCCTCTTTGATTAATTGAACATGAGAGTGTACGCTTGAGTTTTTGTAGTCTCCAGGTGCAACTTGCTCCTCTGTGAGCTGCTGGTTAATTCAATTCATGTTTTTCTTTCTAGTTTTCTAACACAAGTGAATAACATGTCTCTCTGCTCACTGAGAAGCTCTAACCCAAACATAGTAAATTTCTACCTCTACTTGAGCCCATATTTCCTTACGCAATTCCTTGAGAAATTAGGCCCCTATTATTTAGGAATTTTTTAAAAATGTATTGTGCAATTCCCAAGGTTGATCGTCTTACTAGATGCAACACCTGTACACTCAAGACTAGTCTACAAGTGTTGTTACACTGCATTGGAATCACCAATTGATGTTACACTACTAAAAATGTCTATAATTGAGTCTACAATTGATCTTACACTGCTTAAAATGTTTACAATTGAGTCTACAATTGATGTTACACTGTTAAAAATATCTACAATGGATGTTACACTGCTAAAAATGTAAGCATGGATTTCTTTGTTTCTATGAGACAAGTTAATATATAATATTCCTAAGGTTCATACACAATGTTGTGTGATCTTCAAGCACAATGAGAAATCTCATTCGGAAGAGCAATGTCATAGTGGCAATTTAAAAGTACAAAGGAAGAGAGGAATAATACTTTTTTAATGAATAATTGCCTAATGTAAAGATATGATTTCATAACATATTAAGGTGAAACAATTTCATTGCTTTCACATTCAAGCAATCATGAACAAGTGCACTAGGTTAGCATCAAGTTCTAAATGTTACATAACCATACACATGTATCCACCGCTACATCTTGGCAATTCTATGGAATTCTAGATAAACTGATAACATGATATCAAGCTCTGCAAGGTTTGTCAAAGGAGGGATTTCTTGGTCACTGAAAGCAACATGTTGTTAATTCCTCCACCGGGAATCAAGTCTCCTAAGAAACTTGATTTTCCCTATAGACCGCTTGCTTGTCCTAGTGTTTGTACTTGTGTTTTCAGTTTTGGCTAGTTTCAAGTGCTAGGGAGTTTTGGTAGAATAGAGACAGATAGAACCTTAGCTCTGAATCAACTGAGAAAATGCAAAAAAAAAAAAATCTAAGTGATGCTCAAAAATTCTAGTCACTTCAAAAACCACAATATTTCACATTTGAAAGAACACCACAAAAACTTTTCAATATAAAGAGACCAATATACACTAGCTGAGTCAATATTTCTTCCTATTGCATTGAGGTTATGATCTCAACTAATAAATTTCCTTTGAATATTTTATCGTGAATTCCAGGAATTTTGTCCCAACTATGTGACTCATGCAGGTGATTTATAAAGCTTTCTTAGCAGCATCTTATATAGCTGTTGCAAATAAAAGAGGATTGTGGTCATCTCCAATTCTCTCTCTGGATACCTTGCGAAAATAAAATATTCATCAAATAGGATTTTTATATCATGCTATAAAAGATTTCTTTTTCCCTGTAAAATTAACCAAGCTAGCCACAATATTAATATTCAAGTAGATACTCACATTCCAATAGGATATAAATAAACCAGATACAAGACAGTTCTAGGAGACAAGACTTTGAAGTAGGAAAGGAATAGGGAAACAATATTACTAACCAGAGAACTAATCAAACCAAAAATGGGCTTGCTTTCAAGCAGTTAAAATTGGAAATGATAATAAGCTAAGCTAATACTATTGAACTCCAATGATATTTTTTTAAGACCTTCCTTTTCTAAGTATCAATAACAGAATACAAATATAGCTCAAGTACAACTTGCATGTGTTGGAAATAATACTGAGAGGGGGGTGAATCAGTATTTACAATTTAACAATTTTTCATTTCCTAAATAGACTTATATATGCTCAAACCACCTTTCATCAACATAGCTTCATGTTATTTATTAGTCATAAGCTCTTTATGAGTTAGAATATGCCTCATATATCCCTCCTCATAAGCACTTTAAAGCTTCTTGACAATACGAAAGGAAAGCCTACCACCTTTCTGAACCATTTCTAGAAAGGTGTAATGGTCATCTCCCCATACCCTCCCTGAAACCCAACAACAAGATATTTTCTCCCCTACACCTAACCGTTGGGACCACCCTACTTTTAGGGGTATTTCTTTGGATATCAAATGCATGGATCTAGTTGTCAAGAAATTGGTAGGGTTTAGCTAATACACGCTCCTATTCTTTCTTTGAAGGGAAACCTAGATCAAAAGGGTGAGATGAAATGTGGGTCGACGGGAATGACAAAGACAAAGCATGATTCCATGAATACAAGAGATCTCAGCATACTTGATGAAAGAGTACAAGGAGTCTATGGTTTCTACTGTACTCTTACTCTTCTTACATCTATGATCCCTTTACATCATAATATTTATGTTAGCTCTTAATACGGTAACTATATTAATTCTTTGGACTTCTATTTATCAACATACATTCACATATCACCCTTATATATCTATAGCTTATTTATCTTTTCACATATTAAAGGATTGTAACTATAATACTCATAGCCCATGAATTAATCATATGAGAAATATGTAACATAGTAGGCATGGTTTCTGTAGAACACTCCAATCACCATACTTGATTAAAAATTTAAATACTTCTCTTAACCCACACTATTCTTTAGTGCTTAATGCATACACTAATCCTTTAATGGTTCTAAACATTATGCAATGGTTATTAAAATATGTACTCTTTCTCTCTCTCTCCTCTCTCTCTCTCTCTCCTTCTTTATATATATATTATATATATATATATATATATATAGAGAGAGAAGAGAGAGAGAGAGACGAGAGAGAGAGAGAGAGGAGAGAGAGTGCCTACAGTGGATCATTGATCACTGATGTGGACTTTTAGGTCCAAATCAGTAGATTTATTTACTATGTTCCACATCAACACTTAACATACATTATATCTAGAGGAAAGAATCAACATGGAATTCAACATGGTAAGATTAGGAATTTTGATTTCCTTCCTTTGATGACCAAAACAAGCATTAATATATTTCATACAAACTACAACTTCATGGGTAAACTACCACCCACCATTCTTTTTCATAACCACACTATAGTTAGTATTGCCATGTAGTCCCACTTTCATAGTCGAAGGTATTACTGACATATATTTAACGTGAGCCTTGATAGATGAAATTCAAACCATGATGCATAATGCATACATAGATCACATGAGCCACCAACTATACAATTTTTAAACCTTAAACACATAATTACAAATCATAAAGCGAGTCACAGATTTCAAAGAAACACTTAGTTCAAAATTTCCTTCGATTTCAAAGTACTCCTAGTCTTACTCTTTATGGATTCTAATGCCTTAGGGAACTATTCTAGAACTCATCGAAATATCTTTTATCACCAACCCCTTCAGTGTAATATCTTAATTGTTTAGGACCTATTTAAGGACCTACAAGTCATTCATACCATACAGAGGTGGGTTGGCCCTTAGGCCATAATGTTTGAACCTAGATGCTCCAATACCATTTGTCGCATACCTCCTTGACACATTCTTAAAAACCACATATTATGTTCCTTCACTAAATTTCTTTGTGATTAAATTTATATTCAATAGTTATCCCATGCATATGTATCCAATCATCTCATTAACGCAGAAAATTCTACTCATGCATAATGGTCACATGTAGATTACTCCATTAGTCCCATGTTCCATATAACTCCTTGGTACCAATAGTGGTCACATGCATAAGTATTCAATCATCCTCATAAAGATAACACATACAACTATACACATATGCTGAGAGATTGAACAACATAAAATGTAAGGAGTAAATATACAGTACATCCCATGCAATTGATTCAAACAAGAGAAAATGGAAATAATGTCACTTGGAGAATCAAGCACCACCACCCAACCTAGAACCGACTTCCTCCAGTTCACCCCCGAGCTAAGAGTTCTTGCCATGGATCAACTGCCTTGTGTTGATCTCTTCAATGGGCATTTAACACCCTCTTTCATGATATGGTTTCCATTAGCAACATCCCACTTTCATGTATCTTTTTTATCCATTTACCTAGGCTTTTCCTATAAAATCTCTCCTTTAACTCCCGCGAGGCTTTTCCTCATAAAATCTTTCCTTTATCTCCCACAAGGCTTTTATGTTTTTTCTTAACTTAGCATATTTCTCTAGTTAAGTATCTTAATGGATATTTATCTCCAAATCCATTAATATTATCTATATTTGGATCTATAATTCTTATCATGAAAGAATTATCAATTTGCATTCACCAATGGGATTTGGAAAGAATCTCATCTCTTGGTATCTAGCTTTTCCAAGTAATTAAATTATTTTATTTAATAGTAATGTATTTACTTTAATTGTTACTTATCAGGACTAACTTTTCTTCGCTTAGGTCAATAGAATGTTACATACATCAAAGGGGTGTTACAAATTAGTTATTTTTTAAGATAGAGCAATTAGTTATTTCTTATGATAAAGTTTCACATTCCCATTTTTATAATAGAATTTCATGTTCACATTTTTTGCTATAAGAGATGACAATAAAATATCTTAAATTTTAATGTGATTTATATTATATATTTGAATATTTTCTCTAGCCTTAGGTTTAGTGAATAAATCAACACATGGCTTGAATTTTTCTAGAAAGTTGAACAACGGATCCAAGGGAACAATGAAGTTTAATTATGGTTAAAATTCTTCTATAAGATAATATTAACCTATAAATTTTCATGATCTAAACATTTATTTGAGGCCAACTTACTCTTAGAACAGTGTTATGTTGGCAATTTTTAATTTGCAATGGTTAAAATGCATTTTTCTTATTGTTCACTTGCAATGGTTAGTAATATTTTTATTTGTTTAATTAGTGCAATCTAAGCATGTTTAATCTACTATGGGTAAAAGGTAGTTTTCCTACAATTGACTTTCAATGGTTAAAAATGTTTTCATTTGTTTAATTGGTGCAATCTAGGTGTGTTTAATTTACTATGGTTAAAACACATGTTTCCTATTGTCGACTTGTGCTATTAATATTCTTCATTACATTGTATAAATTTGGAATATGATGTTATTAATGTCTCTCAAACATTCCCACATTTATTTTCCATGTAATTAAGTAATATGATATTTGAGAGGATATGTTAGACAAATTAGGTAAATTAAGAGTTTGATTAAATTTCATAAATTCAAGCGTACAAATATATAGTTATATAAAAGTGTAATTCTTGGAGTATGAGAAGGGGTGAGATAGAGACGAAATAATTTCAAGAAGATTATGTCAACTATGTATTCAAAGAAAATGTGCAATTAGCTGAAATTATTATTGTATGTATTACTTTTTAAGTTCTTTTTAATATAATTGATGTGCGACCATTTCCTTCTAGCTCTGCATATGTAGATGCTAATGTATATTTAATCTCTAGATTAACTTTGAAATTAGATGTTTGTAGATATAATACTCAATTTTAGGAATGGAATTAATGTCTACTAATATGGTCCAAGTTGTGTTATAGTGGTGGAACTTGGTTGAATCAATCTAATTAATATACTTATGCAATCTAAAGGTTGAATTCTCAATCAGGTTAAATCCTATTGGAATTCCACCTTTCTATTTTTTTAAACTTATGTATACATAACATCAACAGAACCAAGACATAGAGTTTTTAGTCAAGAGAAATTATTGATTGGAATTCCACCTTTAATTTTTTTTTTAACTTATGTATACATAACATCAAGAGAACCAAGACATAGAGTTTTCAATCAAGAGATTATTGCATGAACTATCCATATCAACAGAAAATAACTTTTTGTGGTTGGTATATATATTACTTACTTGTATAGCAAATATATCCAATTAAAATAGATTCTTCAAATAAAAAATGAAGGATATAGTTATGCCCCGCACCCTTTTTGGATCTAATATAACCTTTATGTCTATATAGCTATGTTTTTCTTGAATCATTATGGCCTCAAATTGCTATAGTTTCCAAGGAAAGGGGTAGCATGGAGTATTTGAATCGATCTATAGATTGAAGAGTGTGGATAAATATTTTTTTTGTTTTACATATATTGTGAGGAGAATTCAATCCTCTTTAGAGAACAATAGTCCATGAAAATTTGATTGTTGGTCGATCGATGGAAGGGGTTTGATATCTTATTTGTTTCCATAGATCTGTGGATAGTTTAAAAATATCAAATCAAGCTATTGAAGTTCAAATTTGTGGTATTATAACCCAATAACCTAGGGCCATTTGTACAAGAGTTACAATGGGATTGTATGTATAGTGTTAATGACAGTTCAGGGTTAATGTGAAGTCCATACATATAAAATGAATTGCAGAGCCAATGATAATAACTCTTGATATTAAATATTGGTTATAAGAATCATCATTAGTAGTTTACTTAGTGCTTATCAATTTTGTTTGGAATAAAACTTAAATTATTGCTGAAAGGGTCATGGTTTATCCTTGATGTATAAATTTTAGTTCACATGATTAGTCATAATAATCCATGGGAGTATTTTGATGTATTTGTGTAAGGTTATAATATTATTGATTCAAATTTCTTGAAAATAAATTAAAAATAAAACCAAATAAAAACTACTAGTTTGAAATTCGATTTTATCATTTTTTAATTAATTTGATTAACAATTCACATTTTTTTAACCCATGTTTTTTCAACAAGAAAAAAACCAATAGCTTTATATTTATATAATAAAGTGTTTGCTTCATCTAAAATTGATCAAAATATAAATTGTATCATGATATCCCCATCTCGTTAAAAGAGGCCAAACGCTAATCTAAATATAACATATATACCATAAATGTTATAATAATCGATAAGAAACATTGAGGCCATAGTTGCATAAATAAAAATCAGCATCTATGAAGAGCCTTAGCTAATATGAAACTACCATGAATCAACTAAACATCCAGCTCGAGATCATTTCACAAATATTGTGCCCATATGAGTTATCAACCCTTTCCTTGAAAGAGCATCAGTAAACCCATTCAATTCCCTGTAGATAAATGAAATGTTGATGGGAATGAAGGATTTGTAGAGTTTTTTAACCCTTTGTTTCCAATGACTAAGAGTGATTATCTGTAGAGAAAATATCTCATTTATCCATTCCACCACTACTTTGGAATCCCCAAATACATGTATAGAGTCCAAAACTAATAATTTAGCATATGACAAGACTCCTCACAAGGTTGATAGCTTATCTTTCATATTTGATCTCAGACCACACCCCCATTTGAAATTTCAATATGTACTCAAATCAGTATATCTATGGTGTAAATAGACAACTTCCTAGATATGTCGATGTTATAACTTATGATGGTATTTCATAAATGAAGAATGTGGTATTTTCATGCAAGTTTTATGGCATGCATGAGCATGTAGTTGGTTACTATTCAGAATGTTGTGATTAACAATGATGTTATGTTTTCATGATGACATGCAAGACTTGGCATGTAGATTATTTTATATGATACTATGATTATAACTAATGCAATGGTTGCATTTTGAGGTGTGATGACTGATAGGAACTCCACAAATGGGCCAAGAGAGCTGGTTTATTTGATGATCTCGTGGGAGCCCATACCTATGAGGGAGAATATGTAACACCATATGGTCTGGGGACAAACTCAATCAATACTTCATATGCTACTGGTTCCTTTATCTTGTGTATCTCTTGATGGATAGCTCGTGAGGGCTATGGGACCATCTTGAGGAGGCCAAGTGCCTGATATTGAAGGCTAGGTGCCTAGTATTGTATTGGGATGCCGAACTCTGGTGGGGGTGTAAGGACGTCAATGCTTGGGGTTGTGCACCTTAGTGAGTTGTGGAGGGAGTGGGCCAACCTTGTGAGATTCCCGGAGACATTGAGCAATGTACCGGATGCCTGCCTCGGGGCCTTGTGGGCAGATGAGGTCTGAGTCAAGCGTGAACCTTGGGGCCAACCTTGGACTAAGATATAGACCGAGGAGGCTTATTCCTGATTCTGAAAGTGGGAAAAAGGAGAGAGATTCCTTTGGATTTCCCAGGTGTTGTGAAACTTTCGATGCCTATTAGTTATACTAGTTCAACAGAGGGTGTCAGGACCGTTACATGAAGTAATAAATAACAAAATAAATGTAATGTCCCTTAATAATAAATAATAAATAACAAAAATAATAAATAATAAATAAAATAATAAAAAAAAATAGTAATATAATAAATAATAAATAATAATAAAATAATTTAGTTACATGCTCTAAATAAATATAAATAAGAAATAAAACAAGAAAGCAGTAAAGTTGCATGTTGACACATGGAGTGTCTGCATGTGGTTCCCCTTCAAATGTTTGCTCTATTTAATATATGGGGAGGAAGATGAGAGGCATTCCATGATTCCCATCATCCATTCTCTTGGGAGAATAGCGTTGTGAGATAAAGGATCCCTGGTAGTAGTACGTTGATTGAGGGCTCGAGGGTGGCCAGTTGTAGCAAAATTTTGTCCAACTGAGCCTACGGTTGGGTGGAGAGTCTGCCCCAAGACTTTGTTGCAGTTAGCAGAATTCAACTAGCATTCAACCCTTAAATTACAATTGAGAAGCATCATCGCCACAGGTAAGTAGTCTCTACTCATTTATTGAAATTTGATGTCAATTAGTTGATAAATTGCGTGTTGATTATAAATCACATGATTAATCTAATTAATTACATGTTTTAATTTTGGGGTTGTTACACCAACTGAATAATACAATAGTCTAGATCTCTCGTACTAGGGATAATGGCCCTCAAATATCCATGAGTATAAGAATACAACAACTAGGGTTTGGTGTCTGTCATGATGACAAGAAATCTACCCTTGTCAAGATACTTTGACCATCTAGATGTGGCACACTCTCTCAGTTCCTCTAGGTTGTACCCTAAACACATTTGCACAATCCTTCAGATCCCGACTTGCAAAAGCTTAGCCTCTTTATGTGGATTTTTTCAGATTAAATATGCTCTTAAAGACATTGCCTTAATTAAAAATAAACTAAAAAATCATTGATTAATTCATGTTAGCAGACAGTGGAATCAAACCACCAATCTCTTTCTTGTAAGGAAGACGTTCTTCCATTGAGCTAGCACACTTTAAAGAATTATGTCAAGAGTTAAGGAAATCCTTAAAATTATCGTTATAGCCATTGATTTAAAATAATAATAATTTGCAACTACACGATGAATTTCATACAATATTTTTTCACATATTTCAACAAAGTTGATGTTGTAATACCCCTCCTTATCATCTTGTATAAGTAGAAGTGGTTATTGAAAAGAGTCAGTTCCCAATGCAACTTTTGGGGAATGGGATCTAAAGGACTCTTTTTTTTACTTTCCAAAATTTCACAGCCTCGCCCTACTTACCAGCAGCATAAAACTCAACTGATATACCATCTGGTAAAAACTTATTTTTGGTATATGCTAGACTATTATAGTTCTCATAAGGAAATTTGAAACTATTGTTTTATTTCTCATGTCAGTAGAGTAATTTAAGTCATGTCACTATTTCCCTAAGAATGGATAATAACCATACCTTAATTATGATTTAAGGAGGTACCTTTGGCGTGTAAGTTAATAACTGTACTTAAGATATTGGGCCCCTCCTACTATAATTCATATCCTTGATATATGGATTGTTCAGACAATTCAATAAGATTTTGATATATGGATTGTTATGATTCAAGGTCTTGCATAAATAAATTCATTGACGATCTTATGTTATGCTCACTCTAAAAAATATTCCATGCACAAAAGCTAAATCATTAAAATTAGTAGAAGCTATATTATTATACAAAATATTGAAAATCAAAAAATTGTATTACTTCACTTGGCTGCCAAACTATACAATTCCTTTTAAATGGTTAATATTCAACCATACAAATTTTTACTTCATATCATCCACACTAAGCCTCTTTATAACAGAAAATCAAAAAATGGTATCATCCTTGATAGGACTGCGATTTTCATTGTTTGATACACTTGTGATACCTGGAAAAATGCAAGGGCTAACTTTAGAAAACCTCAAGAATTCTACTTTTAGTAGACATAAGAGAATGTGTACACTTTAACTCCAAAGTATAAGAAATATACCAAATCCAAGATTGTCACACCATATGGCATAAAATAGTAGAGACAAATGAATTGAACAAAGTAATAATTAAATTCCCCATCATATTCTGTAAGTTTTGTAACTCTAAAAGTAGGCCACAATTACAAATCACAAGTGGTCACACCATAGAATAATAGAAAGCATGAAACACAAGTAGGAATTAAATCCCATCACTTGTTGTTACACTCTCAAAGTAGTTAGGCTTTCTAAAGAAGGATTTTGTTGCTCCAATTGCACTATGGGACCGAAGAAGATGAAGAAAATTTGTCACTAAGGTTAGAGAGCCTTCCTAGCAGTGATTGAACTCTATTAAAAATACCTAAAGGGTGGAAATCATTTTCTAATAAATGATACAAATTTTTCACTTGTAGAACACATGTCATGACACCTTTGGAAACCTAAAACATAATAAAAGACATAAGTTACCCACATAAGTAGATGTTGCCACTTTGTTTTCATGAACCCAAAGAGCCTTTAAAGTTGGTATAATTAACTTATATTCACATATACTAAAATTTTAACTTATATTTCAAGGTAAGAGTTAATATAAACCATCTTTTTATAAATAATAATGGACATATGTAGAACCATATAGTTTGAAGTGAAGACACTTTTGAATTATTAAAAAATGAAGCACATTATGATTATATGGTACAAAACTTTAGTATAAGCTATAAATATAAGTATATATAGTAAAATTTGTCCTAATATTATGCCACATTCTATCCAATTATAATTGAAACCATGTAGCTTGCTAAAACAAAAACTTGTACAAGCATAAAAAGTGCCTAGAAGAATATATGTGTGCCCTAACATCTGAGGAAAATCTAGGAAGGACTTAATTTCAAAAATAAATGCTTTAATTAGCTCCATACCTATTTCTTACCACTTCATATAGAAGTGTTCAGCGTGAAAACTCCCAAAAAGACATATTATTATTAGACATATTGGAAGAAAACTCCTTGAACTAAGCATAAAATATAATACTTATACTAGAAAAACCTATACAAATGCAAACATATCAAATAGTGACAGATGAACTTAAGCCTTTTCATTGAAATAACTTACCACTTGTTAGATTCAGTCTTCGCAGCCTTCCACCAATGATAAAGCATGCTCTTACAAAGTGGTTTTAGGGTGTCAAAGTCAAATTTTGTCATTTCAGTGAGTCTTCAAGTAAAATTTGGTCACTGGGTATTAGGTCTAGGATTTGTTTCCACTCCTTCCAAAGTCTTCTAAGCGTTGGTCCATGTCACCATTTGAAATGAGTGTACCATAATTAAAAGAGTTGTCATCATTATTTCGTGTTCCAATGGGTCATTTTACACCTTGTTTTTGATTGAGTTGTGCTCAGGTAAGGCTCATTTCCCTCTCCTAGGGTTTTTGTTTCTGAGCAAGAAAAAGTGAATTTGGAAAACGTGAGAGAGGTTTTTGTCCACAATAGACCAAGGAAGAAAAAACTCCTTAATTTTTTACACAGGTGTCGTGCTTTTAGAGAAATATCAAAAATACAGTTGCTTCAAGAGAGTTGCTACACCTATGAAGTGACCTTAGTAAAATCAATTTCTCTCCTAGATGGAATGATCAAATGACTTTATTTATGATTCAAATGATAACTAGACAAATAGATCTTTCCAATGAGCTATAATGAGATCAATTTGGAGTTGAGGAAGACCTTAAAAAGTTGACTAAAAAAACACTCTACATTTTGGCAGCCTCATTCTGCACATTTTGACCAGTCTTGGGAGATTGGACATTTGACATGGAAAATAAACCCCAAATTGGAAAATTCAAGATGTTTCGGAAAGTATAATTGATAATAATTCTAGCAAGCTATCACGCACTCAATTTGGACACCGTTAATTCCTCCAAAATTGGGTCTGAAGTGGCACTGCACATAAGATAGTGGCACTACGCATAGGATAAATTTTGCAACATAGGAATTTGGCATTAGTGGCGTTGCGCTTTTTATGGAGACATTTTTTGAAATAATAGCTTGCATATTCAGATTAAACATGATGAGAACATAAATCCCTGAAATTTTTAGCAAATTTGGAGCAAATCTTGGTCACCTAAGGGTCCAAACACCATCAAAAAATGCCCTCTTTGCCTCTTTTTGGACACATAGGAAGCATCCTTAGGAGATTCCACTTTTGATGGGGTAAATGACCTCCAAATGCAAAAATTCAAGATGTTCCAGAAAGTAGATAGGAATTCCAAAACTAGGTCTAGAGTGGCATTGGGCATAGGAATAGTGGCACTACGCATAGGATAAATTTTGC
>APFE030728528.1:48506-68060 GCA_000404065.3 Pinus taeda
CTTAACTAAATGAAATCAAGATAGATAGGTAGAATACATTGGTAACAGTGCTCTCCCTTGGGAATACATTTAGTTTTTGATGTTTTCATCTATTTGAAGAGGATTCATGACCTTTTCATGCCCTCCTCAACCCTCCACCAATCTTAGACCTACCATCCCACTTAATTCCAAGTGCCAAAACACCTACCTACCTCGCCCCACAGAATACCCTGCAATTTTGACTTTGATTTCCTAGACCCAAAGCTTCCTGCTTCATTTGATCCAGCAATAAAACCTTCAAAATCAAGCAAAAACCCTAGAGCTACTATACGTAGCCTAAAATCCATATTTAATTCATTCATCTCAACTGAGATTGACAAGGAGAGAGCCCTCTCCCGACCTAGAAGGGCTAGCTACCAGGTTAAGCTTGCTTTGTGCTTATCCTAAGATTGCCTCCCTTCAGCCTGAGGTCAATCTAGGCTCTAACACCACTTATCTGGTATCCATTTTAGAATCTACATTAAATCCCAAAACTTAAAAGACTAGCAATTCTTGAACTTCTTTCCTTCTCATTCTCCAACTAAAAATGGTCAGCCCCATTTTTGTGATCATAGGGCATAATAGAAATGGAAACCAATAATCTAGATGATGCCATCAGCTGCAAATCCTTATATGCTAAGTATTTATTGTAGATTTTCTAGAGGATATAGAGCTTGTATCATGCATAAGAATGATACAAATGACTTTCTAATATCTAAAACATCTTTGTTAACTTTGAATAGCATATTGTCGTCATTTGAGGTTTAGGAATCTTATTGACCATAAAAAAGCAAAAGAATATCTTCTATAGAGTGAACATCTTCCTACATATCATATTCCATCCATCATAAGAAATAGTATAAGGAAAATTATATTAAAAATAAAAGAATTAGCTCACAAATTCTACAGTAGGTTCATGAAATTTCATTCAACCGAAAGCTTCCTCTACAACAGGGTATTCTCAAATAATTAATTCCTACAAACTCAAACTATATCAACCTTCCCATCTAGACAAATATAATCCTATATTTAATTCAATGGATAACATTATAGATTTCTAGCCCCTATTCGATAATGATACCTTCTTAAAGGTGTGTCAAAAATCTACTCATCGTGACATTATAACTATTTACATCATGGGAACTATGGGTAAACTCCCAACTAAATATAAATGGTTTCTAGAATATGATTTTGCTACACATTTCCCTCATCCCATTTCACAAGTAGTGACACTTCCATCTTCAAATAAGGAGGAAATAACATGGATTTCAAGAGAGGAATAAATTTGAGGATATAATAGTATATATATGGCGCTAGCATGGATCCACATTAACTTAGAATATATAGATGTCATTTGTCATCTTTACGTTTAACTAGAAAGGAATTATAGATCAATGGTTATAAGTTTCTTGTTGCGTTTGTGAAACATATGGCCCATATTATCTACAGTTATGCTCTTTAGTGTAACCTAACACACATCCATATGTTTTGTGATCATTTTTGTAGCCCTATATCCTCATAGGTTAGTGATAAAGTATGACTATATCCTTAGAAACAACACTTTCATTATGATAAACATCATAAGCTTCATCCACTCCCATGGGGCCTTCACCTAGTGAATTGTGACATAGCACCTGCATTATGGAATATTAAAGAATACCCTTAATTTCACTACGTATTGATAAATACCTCCAAAATTCCTTTTTTCAAAACCCCCTCTCAATACATATTGCCAATAAAGCAATCCTTTATTTTTACTAGATATCCTTTAAATTCCCCTCAATACCTATAAACCATTTGGTACCCTAAAACTCCCCATAGTACTTATAATGCATTGACTTTATTCTTTAAAATTTTGAAAGTCCCTTTATGAATGTACATGGTAAGATATTAGTCAACAAGATGAAGCCCCTATACCCATTCCTTTATTACAAATATTAGATTCTACAGTATATTGGTGAGTCATATATAAGATATAAGTGAATCTACATAGCATACCTCCAATCTTGGCCTCTTGATTTTAGAGGTTTTCATAGACTGCATTTCTGGAGAGTCTAGATTATGATGTTGTTGGATACTATTGATAACACTTACACCTAAAGATGCACTACTTAGGGGCATCAAAATCATATTGTGTCTCATTCTCTTTTTCACAACACTACCATCCTGTGACATTATATTTCTTGCTTGCAAACTAAATTTTGTCTTGTAACCAAATCCTCCGCGAAAACAACTCTGGAAACACTACCTAGTGCAGAACCCACCATCCTATCTATCAAGATTACCGTTGAACTTATTTCATTCATAGAAACCCTCAAGTCCTTTAGGGAGATCGAGTTGATCCATAAATTTCAAGGAAAAGCAAAACATCAAACAAAATTCCATGATAGATACATCTCAACATGAACTCAACATTTAAGTTAACTAACAATTCTCATGATCTTCAAACTCGTATACAACTGTTTATGGCGTCTAACGAAAACATCAAATAGAAGTGTTCCAACTTCCAATCATGACAAAATAATGCAGTTTTTTTTTAGATCATCTATTTCCTGATGCTACTTAGCCTCAATGAAAGTGATGTTGGAAACTTGGTAGCGAGTTAAACATATTAAAGTAATCAAACTTATAACATGATTCTCAAAATAGTCAACTTGACATACTAAAACTCCTCAAATCCAGTAAAATAATAAGGGAGACTCCCACTTCATCTGTCAATTTTGTTGGTGATTGGGAGTTGTTGAAGTCTCTAATATTTAGATTGCTTGAATCCCAATTCAAGATATTACTGCAGTGACATATCCTTATGAAGGGGGTTTCTCCCACATGTGTACTTTATTCCTTGAAACCAAATACACCAACACATAAACTGGAAGCTAACAAACTAAAAAGTAGACAACCATTACTCTAAACATAACAGGATATATTTGGAGGGATTTTCAATGAGGATTATTGTTACAATACATACTCCTAATACCATTCCATGATCACTATTTTCTAGGGTGCATGTACACAGTGAAATCACCTGCAACTCATCTTCAAGTATATAATAGAGAACCAATCTAATGGAATACATGATATATTTAAAAAAAAAAACAATAGTAATAGCCAGTCCTCAGACTGATAAATAAAATGGTCAAAGCACCTTAAGGTTTTCTAACAAGCTCCTAGTTTTTATTCTATTATTATATAAACTAATTAATTTTAACTGCTAATGTGACCATTTGAATGTATCACTGAATAGCCCCAACAATAGCATGTTACATCCAGTTTATTGTTCCCTTATATTACTGGAGCATTTTTACACTGTTTTCGATGTAATTTTCTTCCATTGAGAAATAATTTCCATTGTGGAACAATAATGCATTATAAATTGATAAAGGATAATTTCCCCCCCTAAAGATAACCATGGGACTCCCATTACAACATCTAGGACAAACCATGATGAATTACTATAAAAAAATGCTGATTAAAAGTCTCAGCATAGAATTTATAATATCGGTTGGGTGTCTATTACACCAACAATGAAACCCAAGGAGAGTTCCAAGTTTCGATATATTAAAATTTAAAAAGGCATGATGCTTGCTTTGCTTTCAAAAAACAAAAGGATGTAAACCCAAAATATATTGAAATGTCAAGGAAAACGTAAACATATCCATGGAGCCTAAAAATTGCATAGGTTAGGTAGCTTGCAATATTAATGTGGAAACAAGAAGTAACGATAAATAAACCTTTTATCATCAATTTCTATTTTAAGTTTTCCAATTTAATTTTTCCATTTTCCAAATCAGTTATGAGCTTAGAATCCCCCAAGACCTTAAATCCAAGAAATTAAATTCTTAACAACCAGAGAGAAAACAATTCAACCCTATTATTTGTCCCCCACCATCCACAATAGACTTGAATGTAAAACTATTATTTTCGCTCAGCCAACTCCACAAATTCAAGGATTCCCTTAACATCCACTAATAAAATATCAACATGCATCTTCTTTATCTATTTCTGGATTTTTAAAAGTTCTAGGACTCTTCAGTCTGCTAGATTTCCAGACCCCTCCATAACCAAGACTAATTTGTTCACAAAACTAACACACACACACACACATATATACATATATACATATATATATAATCAAATATCACATGCTACAATACAAGGCAACACCTTGCGCTTGTTCACATCCTGATCCTTTAATCATCTATCCAAACAAATAACCAAAGGATTCCCTACCCACTCTTCTTCCCTATCTGTCAACTTCAGAGCTTCACTCAAAATTTCTTTACTAAAAGCGCAATGCACTAGTATATGATCAATAGTTTTGTCACTATCTTTACAGAGTATGCATCTACTAGGGCCCTATCAAAACATGTTCTAACAATTCCCCAAGTCCATAATTCATTTGAAGGTGCTAGCCATGAGTAGCATAGTTTTCAGAGGGCCTTTAAGTTTCCATAATAAACTCCATCACCACTTATTTTCACCCTCTTCATCCTCCTAAAAAATAACCTTGTATTCTATCTATGCAATATACATTCCATAGTATTTAGTTTAGACCAAATAATTCCATCCTCTCCCTCCCTTAAGCCAAATATCACTAGTATATATTTCACCATATCCTAGTCATACCTTATCCAATCTAGTATAAACATTTCTTGCATTTGTTTTGGATATTGTATGTGTATCTATGCTAATAAATGTACCAATGCATCTCTTTAGTCCAAAAGTAAAAACTGAGAGCAATGAAAATGACTTATTATCACATTCCTAGAAACAAAAGAAACATAAGAGAGATGCATCTTCACTATGATGTAAACCTGAGAAGTTAATAGTATTCCATGAAAATGCCAATCAATAACTTCAAAGAATGCCATGTGTTTTATTATCAGTGTTGGTAATGATATTAAGATTGGATGCCAGATTAATGTGGTACACCTAGAACCTAACCCCACATCTCTCATCCATGACTATGTTAAGAGTTGTCAACACCTAAAAGAGTCACCTATTGGGATAAAACTTTCATTGTATCCATTTCTTAGATATTTGGAAGATTTATGAACCTATTTTCCACTTCATTGTGTTGAGAAAGACCAGAGCTCAGCTCACTCTAGTTTCAGGCTAAAGTGCATCCCCTTTCACCCTTGTTTTTTGTCATGTAGGTAACCCATCACTCCTTGCTCGTTATCAACCTGTGTAGCATCACTCCACATCAGTCTCCATCTTGTCATGGAATTTGTAGACTACACATGATGCCTTTGTTCACAGAGCATTGACGCCTCAAGGTTCTATATTTTGGCTTTCCCAAGATGATCATCTCGAGTGAGGGTGTCATGACTTTGGCTTAGGGTCAATTACTAGAGAAACTTCATAACTACTATCAGCCCTCTATGACCAAATAAATCATCCCATATCTAGGAAGAGTGTATACAACCAAACCCTCTGAAGGGTGGAAGTATGGAAGAGGAGGATAAATTTCATATTGTCCTATTATGGTGAAGAATTGTCACCAAGAGACCTCTCCTAGTTACATAAATGAGCACAATCTATGTGAGTCAAGGAAGGGTTAGGATCAAGAAACTGGAGAGGAATACTCCACTTCCAAGGTGATTTTACTTTATTTGCTATACATTCATATAGATTTATGAATTGATTCTCTTATTTACACTTAGTTTCCTTCAATTAGGGGAAAATTATTTTCCTATTTTTTTAGATACGATTTTAGTATGTACGTAGGTGAAAGATTATAAGCATTTCTGCAAAATCTCTAGATGAAGAGCAATATTTTTGGTAGTTGAATCGAGTCAATAGTCTACACCATCAGGTGAGGGAAACCAGGTGCATATTCGATTCCTTCCTTTGTTTATATTCTATGTGAGAGGTCATGTGCCTCGAGATCTAGGTAGACTTGTTTAGCATTCTATCAACAATACAACAGATACTAATGTTGGAACTATGGGACAATAGTTCCTTTGCTCTAGTGTAAAAACTGTGCAAACAAAGGCACACAGAATTCATATCAAATATATCTCCTCCATCATATTTGACAAGGAAACACATCATCAATACAAATTAGTTCTACATGCCTGGAAGATTGCCTGATCATTTATGTGTGTGAAAACATCATCTCATATCCATTTCTATGGATTTTGGTCAGAAAGAGAGACTCTATGTATCAATAAATCCGATGCATTTGTCATTATTGACTGCTTGAATAAGGTTTATAAATGCCTCTTCACAATCTCTCTCTCGAAGGGCTTGGTTCATGTGGAGACTGACTGTAAGTCACTACACGGTGGTTTGTAAAGGAAGATGCTTATCTCCTTGACTATACTAAGGTAGGCCACATAATAGAAAAAAATTCCCATAAATTTGCTTACTTTGGCCACCAGGTTGGCTATCCTCAATGGTTTTCATGATCTACTGCAAACCTGGTTTTAACAATCACAAACAATAAGATTAAAATACTTATGGTCTCACTCTCAGAATATTTACAATTGAGAAATCATTCAGGTTGTTTTGTAATAGCAACAGATGTGAGCTACAAATGAATTTGACTTTGAGCTAAATGGACCTTCCACCTATCTCATAGAATTTGAGGATGGTTAAATTATGTTATTTATGTTAATAATCCATCCTACTTATCTACATCCAAGTTTTGAATCTAGACTTATAATGGACATGCTAGTTCTCACATAGGATTCAATGTAGTGTTGCAACATTTGTGAATTATGTAGTGAATTCTCATTTCAGCACACAACTTACTTAGCATCATGATCGTCTACTCTCATAAACTAGCCATTGCATCCATTATTTACACATTGAGAAGACTTACATGATTCATATTAGATCCATCTCCTTTAACTGACCTAGTTAGGAAACAGATCCTTGATACAAAACATCCTTAGGTACTTGGAAGACTGCCTAACAAATTGTGCATATGATAAGATTCATCTTAAATCCATTTCCATGGGATCTAATAAAAAATAAATTGCGTATATCAATAAATGTGGTGCATTAGTGCATTGGTTGTGATTAACTGCTTTAATTTAAGGCCTATGAATGTCTCTCTAATCTCTCTCTCTCTCTGTGGAAAATATTGGTTCGTGTAGAGATTGAATGTTGGTTTGTAGAGGAAGATACTTATCTTCTTGTCAATAATAAGATAAGATATAATTTTTTCCTTAATATTTTCTTACATCAGTCAATAGGTTGGTTGTCCTAGATGGTCTTTATGACCTTCTTCCAATTGGATTTTAAGTCCAAAACTAGGATATTCCTACCTTGTCAGAAGTATATGAGCTAGATTTTGTTATCAAAAGTAGAACAAAGCCAACTGTCGTGACATATGTGGAAATAGCCTCTGAAAACAAACATGAATATATTCATCTTCATCATCACCATAAATTTTTGGGCAGAGAAAATGTTTTTAATGAAGATATTCATCTTGCCCAACAACATGGATTTTTAGATAGAGAGAACGATGTTAGTGAGATGTTGGAATATGTTACTCGAGATTATGCCCATCATTTATATAACTGGATGATAGAGGTGAAGATGGCCAGAATTTATTATTATTATTATTATTATTATAATATATTACTACTTTTCATTCCTTGGAAATTTTTGGGGTGAGCTCTAATTGTACCAGAAACTCGTTCCCCATCCCCACCATCCCCCTTTCCCTAAAGGAACTACAACATATATTTTAAATAATCACAAATCAACCAATATTTTGAAAAAATCAGAAACTACAACAGAAAGTCACTTAAATGCATATTTAAAAGAAAATGTATATTCTAAGTGATTTTTCACCAATTTAACCCAAGTCAATGAATGTAGACCCTAGACAAGTCATTGCCATGTATGAGTTCTGCAATACTTGATTCAAAGCATTGAAAATGACCTTCACAAGTTATGTTACTCTCTTGTAAAAGATGTGCTTAGTTCATAACTAGAAAATATGCTATAGAGGAGTTGCTAATGGAGGATACCACAAGACATTTATAAAATAGATTATGTTTTCATAATAATTCCAACCTATACCAAGAAATTGCTTCTCATTGTGTCCAAATTTCTTTTAACTTTAGTTCAAGATGTATAAGATTGTGTTTACAACTTTTCAAGCAAAAATATTGTGAAAAAGATAAAATAAGAAATCTTGTACACTTTTGCATTTGTTGATATAAACTCCTGTCAAATTAAGTTGGGTTTATGCAAGCCCCTTAAAATATAACATGGAGAGGCCCATTCAAACCGAGCTCAAATGTAAGTAACTACATGGTGATTTGTGAAGGCCATAGCTTATGTTCTTAATAATAGAGTAGGTCACATAATATAATTTTTTTGTGTTCATCAATAGATCAATTGTAGTAATTGACCTTCTACAAGATTATAACCTAGTGCTAACTTGACTTTAACAATATAGTGTTTCAATCAAGTAAAATTCTCTATTTATGGTCCCACTTCATAGAAGACTTCCAATGCAAAATCATTACTGTCAACAGAAACAGACATTAATGTCTTGTGGTAGTGGACCTTTAACCTATCTTGAAGCATTCTAAGAGAAGCCAACTACCACTACATATCTTAAAAATCAATGATACCTTTGTCTACATCAAACTTTATCACTATAAATCTCTATTGATTATGATGGTTTTCACCTCTAACAGGTATTTTCAAGTCAATCAAGGAGAAGGTCGGTCCAACCTAGATCCAGTAGGTTTGACTCAAACCTAGGTTGAATCACACAATACCCTCCTCAAAATGAAAAAATATGCCAAGTCTACCCAACAAATGGAAAAACCCATCGTGTAAATCATGAACACATCCACTTAAAGAAAGAACCTCCAAGTCGTCTTTCACCAGCTATCTAAAATCATTATTTTTCTCATTTTCCCATTCTTGCTCATTTGTCCTAGAATTTTGAGAAGGGTTCTTCTGTTGGCACTGACTTGTATAATCTACAATTTTTTAAGTATTTATCTAATATTTCAATTTTTTCACATGATCTTATATTTGAATTTAAATATGGAATCTTGATATTTGATATTCATGCATCACCCATGGTCAATGAAAATTTTGAATTTTATATCTAGATGGATGATGAGGGTAATGGATAGTAGATACAATCGTTGGATGAAAATTATATCATGTACATTGTACGATACACTGTTATCTTTGGATATGTTAAATTTGCATTATATTCAGTGTATTTTCATTAAATCGGTGTAATATCACATGTATAATCTAAAAAAGAAAACATTTTCTTGAAAATCTATAGTTTATTCTTTCTGGTGCAAAGCCCTTTCCAAGTTGATTCACAAGTCTTTACCAAGTCCTGAGTTGAGTTTGACTCTCATACCAAAACGAGTCATGTCCCAAGTTAAGCTTGGAAACTATGGTGTCCCCCTATCAAAAGAATTCATGAATTAATAACAAACTTTATATGTTATGATCCTTTGCAATAGGTTTCTAAGATTTCCTCAGCTCCAATTAAGTGTGTTTAGTAATTTTCTAAATTGCAGAGCCTATTTTTCTTTTGATGCTCACTTCCCATCATGGCCTTATTTGAATTAGACCTTATTTCATTGAAGTTACAAAACCAAATGTATAGGGGAAATGCTTCCTCGATTTGATCTTTGGCAATAAGCTTCTAAGCATGCCCCAGTTTCAATTAAGTATATTTAATAATTTTATAAATCATAGAGCATGTTGTTCTTTTGATGCTCACTACCCATCATGGGGTTATTTGAATTAGTCGGCCTTATTTTGTTAATTTTTTCAAAACCAAAGGTATATAAGCGATGTTGCCTCCATTTGATCTTTTGATAGTAAAATCTCTAATTTTTCCAATTATAAGAAATCATAATATCCAATATAAAAAGAACATCAGTTCTGTACAGTGGATAAATCACTCAAAGAAGACGCAGTTAGTCTAGAAAGGGACATGATGAAAGGAAAGGATATGCTAAAGTTCACTTTTCACTCATTAAAATAAGGTATGAGAGTAATTTTACTCAGTCAAAACCTATAAACATATTGATTTTTCAATATTTTTTGGATAAGTTATAATTTATAACATAGACAGACCCAAATTAATTGTTTTTCCAATCAAAAAGGGAAATCTTTCCTCCCAAGCTGGACAAATAAAGAATCAAGAGATCAAAAATATTTCTTTTGTACAATTTCTGATATTCAATTTTCACTCAGCAAAATAAGGTAAGGAAAATTTTTATTCAATCAAAAGCAAATCAACATCTTGAGTTTTCAATAATTATTGCGTAGAGTTCCCCCATTGACAAACTCTAATTAAGAATTTTGCATCCAAGAAGAGAGGGAAACTTTGCATCCAAAGTTGAATAACAATTTGAGAGATAAAACATATCTTCTTGTATGAATTTTGCATCTAAGCAGAGAAGGAAACTTTGCATCCAAAGTTGAATAAAAATTTGAGGGATAAAACATATTTTCTTGTATGAATTCCATCCATTCTCACCTATCTAGTAATGAATGTTTTATAATGAATCCACGAGGCATTGGATAAAACTTAAACATTGAAAACAAAGGATGACATACCTGATGATCTCTCATCGGGTTCCAAGCACGCTTCACAAAAAGTATGGTATCTGCTAATGTTAGATTTAAAGCAAGTCCTCCAACTGCATTGTATAATATCCAATGCACTTAGAAGATTGTAATAGAACATTGTTGTCATATGAATAACATTTCACATTATAAAAAATAAATATTTGTTATGACTAGGAATTTATTGTGAGGAGGAGAACATCAATGGTCGAGTCTGAATTGAAAGCTTTTACAATGTCAAATTATCCCGAAGGCTCAACAGAACCATCTAAATGAAAATATGTCACACTGTAAATGGTGCAAATAATTCATGGATATTATAAAAAACATGCTCACTATTTCTCAAACTAGAAAATGAAAAACGATTCATGCAAGGATTAAAAATTATGCCCAAATGTTCTGATCCAACTGTCCATCTATTATGATGAAAAAAATTCACTTCAGATGTTCTCTATTCACTATGGCCTCGAGGGTGTTTCTTCCTTTCACACCTTATAAACAACTTATGGCAGATGTTTATCTGGTTTCGATGCCCAACTTCATGCTGCTCCCTTCAATGAATACCTCAGTTTTATAAAGGGAAAGAAATATGTCAATATTGGTGTGATGTTCACCCAATCTAGGTCTCTGTCATAGATGGGTGACTATGGAACCCACTTCTGAAGTATTTCATAGTTTTTTCTAGTGCTTGTTGAGGTTTCATGAGCAGTCTACTCTCTTTGTATAAAATCTCTTTACATAGAATTTTACTATTAGCTAAAGGAAGATTTTATGTCCTAAAAAATCTAATTGAATTGTCTTACCTTTTACTAGGACCTTCATGAGAATAAGTCAATTTAAATAATTAATATTAGCTATCCTGGAATACACTTTTTAAATTTTTTCCTATAGAAAGGTCTAACATCCTTCCAGACCACTTGTTGCTTTTTACTCCTAAAGGATCTTCTCATCATCATAACACATTAGGTCATGTTGTTAGACTCATTTTTCTATTATATAAGTCCAAGTTATTGGTTCAAACCTCACTATAGATTTAAAATTGAAAACATCAACCTTGTGCACACAAGGAACGTGTTTAGTAAGCTACCAGGTTATCAAAATTTACCATGTTACATCGCATTTTTCTTGACATCATGACAACTACCATCTGAGGGAATAAAGTTTTGTATTTAAGCTACGAGATCAATTTTGTCAAAACCAAGAAGGGAAAAGGTATGAAGAATGTGAGTAGAATTCACTCAACTAAATGATATCTATAAACTATCAAGACTTTAAAGTTTAAACGGTGGAAATTTAGTACCTATTCATTTTGGATTCACATCTCCTCCTGAGAATCTAAAGTTGTTCCATTTGCAGTATAAATTCTGTAAAGTCCGTGGGGTGGTAGCACAATTGGAAAAAAGTGGAAGTTTAATCTCGTGGACATGTCTCAGCAAACGAACTTATATATATAAATTGTTGGAAGAGAAAGGGTATGAATAATGTGAGTAGAATTCACTCAACTAAATGATATCTATAAACTATCAAGACTTTAAAGTTTAAAGAATGGTGAATAGAATGAGTAAAATGTATTGTATAGAATGATCTTGGGAACAAGCTAATTGCAAGATCTAGTAACAAGTTTTCAATTTTGTAAATGCACTCCCAAAAATATCCTTGCACATGCATGATAAGGAAACTTTTACTGAGTCATCTTTGTCTCTCTCCCTAGTTTACGATTGGGATCTAGGCAATGTCCACAACAATCACAAGTATTAGTAATGCATTGGTATATCCTATGATTATAATTTTTGTTTCACATTAGTACTCCTACTAATTGGGAGTATGAGTAACAACTATGAGAAGGATTTCCACTCTGGCAGAAGGATTTCCAGGGCATATCCTAGGGTTGATGTAATAGTATCCTCTCTTAGTCCAGTACTAACATCACAGGGAGTCTTTGTGACGTCTCTCGTAGGACCACTTTAGATTTTGGTCATTATCTATGTTGATGCTCATCCCCTCTCTCTAAGGAAAGTAAAACATTAGTTCTTACCCAGAATACAAATTTCTTGATTAATATAAAATATTTTCCCAAAGGATATGCATTTCATTTAATACAAAGCTGGTAAGTGGATGTAAAGAAAACCTCTTGCGAGGATGCAGATCATTTATTTTCCATGATGTCCAAGTTTCCAATAAAAACAAAAGGGCTAACTTTTCCACAGTAATGAGGAAACAAAGGCAAACACAAGTGCACATATCATAGGAAATCGATGTATGGAGTTGTATGAAAAAATAAGTGATATGTATGCAATGAATTTACTTACCTTTGGGTCATAAGATTTGGATTCTAAGATTTGTCTTCATATTATGTATTATGGACTGAAGACAACTCGAATTTTGTTTCACTCTCTACAATCAACAAAATTGGTTTCACAGATATGAATCTATGATCTTATGTGCCGCAACAAATATAAAGTTTCACGATTATTTAAAATGACATATATTTGGGCACTGGATCACTCCAGCAAATTCAAAATGAAGTATTTCATCAATTATAAGGAAAAAAAACCTCTATCACATAGGATCTCACAGCAAATATAAAGGAAAATTTTAAATAACCAAAAAAATAAAATAACCTGCATTTGCAAAAGCAGAATTGTTCAACCCAAAATCCTGCTTAAAATCTTCCTTATTTTCCATCGGCACTTGCTCTGCCTTAGCGGTTGTGAAATGAAGTGTGGTTCCAAATAATAAGCATCATCCAATTAAGAAATAAACCCCAATATGATCTGCAATCCTCCTTTAACATTAAAAACCAAGAAACACAAACATAAATTCTTCCACAACATCAACTAACTAACGGTGCTACTTGACAGAAATTCAAACCTCCAACCTCGCAACACACCCCACATCATTTTTTTGGCTTTGAAAATGAATGAAGACTCCATAGATATGCCACAACGAAATGTCAATATGTATTCCAACTGCAATGGCATCTAACATTGTATGAAATGAGATATATTTACATGGTGTATTCATAGATAGGATATGTATGAAATATTCTCTTGGTTCAAATTTTAAGAAAAGAATTCATCAAGTATCATTTCATGATAAAAAATTTTGATAAAATGGACTATCCTCAGAAGAAAACTAACTATCACAACAATTCCATTGTGAGAAGTAGCACACCTAACTTATAGCGATTGTACAAATCTCCTCCTAAAACCACAAAGCAATCTTTTTCAGTTCATTCATGCCATCTACACCCATCTGTGGAATGTGTATCTGAAGAGTTTCCATTCTACACAAAATAAAAATAGCCTTATAAAACTACTTCCATGATTTCTATTAGCAAACCAACCAACTACAAAATTCTTTTGCAAACTTAGAAATACAAGTATTTCTTTGCATAAGGTCATACAGATTTAACAATGTTCACAAACCAATCAGGTAAATTGAATTAACAAAATCTATGACAACAAATTCAAGTAGATCACCAACCATTCATGTATTATAAATTTCTCATTGAAAATAAGACTTATTGCATGGGATTTGATGTATATTTTCAAGGTATACAAGTGTGATACCTTGATCCAAAGAACATAAAAAATTTTGATCTCAACATTAACCCAACTAGACCTACCAATCTAACCAAACAACAATCCCAGTTCACTACTCATTATACCCTAAATGCTACAAGTTTGAAGAACCAAAACCCACTAAAACTCTCTAATCAATTATAGGTACACAACTCTTGCAAATAAGTATAGAAAAAATAATGCCTTGCCAATGTAGTATTAATGGACAAGGTAATTTATTTGGATTTGTAATCAATAGGTAACACCAATCAGTGCTTCAGATATGTATTATAACTTCAATCAACATTTCCTTTTGCTAAATTCCAAGATTATGTGCATGGTCAACCATGTACTAAAGAATTTTGGGTTGAAAATAATTGAAAATAGTTTATCTTGGTGGTTAGATGATAAGATAAAAAAAATCGTAGTTTGAAACTTGATCAGGGTTTCCTTCATAGATCACTTCACTGGAGCAGTCAAGAATCCTTCCAATATTGTCAAACCATCAATGCAGACTACTTTTCCACTCCTTAATACAAGACAAAGAAAACTATTATTGTTCCCTTTTTTGTCCATCCAGTTCAAAATTGGACCAAGTGTAGGAGGAAAAATATGATCCCCATGTGACCACTCCTCCAAATATGATAGCATAGGTGCTTTTAGTATGCACTTCAAAGCAACAACACTAGTCATGTGACCAAATGCTCCAACTCTTTGAAAAGTGTACTAATGTATCTTCATGGTACTAGTGATTATGGTATTTTATACACCGGTACATCTGATGTTACTTTAGTAGGTTAGTTAGACTCTTATTGGGCAGGTAACCTGGATGATTGATGATCTATGATGGGTTATGCATTCAGTATTGGATCTTGGATAATATCACAGAGCAGCAAAAAGCATAGCATTATGTTTTATCTTCAACTGAATCTCAGTACAAAGAAGTATACGCAGTGACATGTGAAGCTATTTGGTTGAGGAGGCTTCTCCGTGATGTAGGAGAAGAGAAGAAAGAAGTGACCATCATCAATTGTGACAACCAGAGTTACATTAAGTTGGCGAATAATCCAGTTTTTCATAAGAACACGAAACACATAGATACTCAGTTTCACTTTGTAAGACAAAAGGTCTAGTCAAAAGAATTTTTTATTGAATAATGTAAAACATGTGACAATATGGCCCATATTTTTACAAATCCTATTGGGAAAGTGAAGTTTTAAATGTTTAGGGGGATGTTAGGAATTCAGGATAATCCTTTGTCCATTAAGGGGGAGAGATGAAAATAATTAATATTATATTGTATTAATGGAGAAATGGTTACATGGTTGTAACGCAACTCCTTAAGTTAGGATTAGTTCCTAGGTTGCAGGAGTTTGTTCTCACCTCCCAAGGTTGATCATCTTACTAGATGCAACACATGTGCACTCAAGACAAGTCTACAATTGTTGTTACACTACCTTGGAATCTCCAATTGATGTTACACTACTAAAAATGTCTATAATTCAGTCTACAATTGATGTTACACTACTTAAAATGTCTAGAATTGAGTCTACAATTGATGTTACACTGTTAAAAATCTCTACAATTGATGTTAGAGTGCTAAAAATGTAAGCATGGATTTCTTTGTTTCTATGAGACAAGTTAATATATAATATTCCTAAGGTTCATACACAATGTTGTGTGATCTTCAAGCACAATGAGAAATCTCGTTTGGAAGAGAAATTTCATAGCAGCAATTTAAAAGTACAACGGAAGAGAGGAATAATATTTTTTTAATGAATAATTGCCTCATATAAAGATATAATTTCATAACATATTTAGGTGAAACATTTTCACTGTTTTCACATTCAAGCAATCATGAACAAGTGCACTAGGTTTGCATCAAGTTATAAATGTTACATAACCATACACATGTATCCATGTCTACATCTTAGCAATCTTGTGGAATTCTAGATAAACTAATAACATGATATAAAGCTCTACAAGGTTTCTCAAGGAGGGATTTCCTGGTCAGCGAAAGTAGCATGTTGTTAATGCCTCCACTAGGAATCAAGTCTCCCAAGAAACTTGATTTTACCTATAGACCGCTTACTTTTCCTAGTGTTTGTACTTGTGTTTTCAATTTGGGCTAGGTGCAAGTCCGAGGGAGTTTTGGTTGAATAGAGACAGATAGAACCTTAGCTCTGAATCAACTAAGAAAATGCAAAAAGAAATCTAAGCGATGCTCAAAACTTCTAGTCACTTCAAAAACCACAATATTTCACATTTGAAAGAACGCAATTAAAACTTTTCAATATAAAGAGACTAATATACACCAGTTGAGTCAATATTTCTTCCTATTGCATTGAGGTTATGATCTCAACTAGTCAATTTCCTTTGAATATTTTATCATGAATTTCAGGCAGTTTGTCCCAACAATGTGACTCATGTGGGTGATTTATAAGGCTTTCTTAGTAGCCCCTTATATAGCCATTGCAAAGAAAAATCACCAAAGAGTATTATAGTATTCTCCAACTCTCTCTAGATACCTTGCGAAAATAAAATATTTATCAAATAGGATTTTTGTATCATGCTATAAAAGATATGTTTTTCCCTGTAAAAGTAACCAAGCTAGCCACAATATTAATATTCAAGTAGATACACATGTTCAAATAGGCTATAAATAAACTAGATACAAGATAGTTCTAGGAGACAAGACTTGGAAGTAGAAAAGGAATAGGGAAAAAATATTACTGACCAGAGAACTAATCAAACCAAAAATGGACTTGCTTTCAAGCAGTTAAAATTGGAAACGATAATAAGCTAAGCTAATACTATTGAACTCCAGAAATATTTTTTTGAGACCTTTCCTTTCTAGGTATCAATAATAGAATAAAAATATAGCTCAAGTACAACTTTCATGTGTTGGAAATAATACTGAGAGGGGGGTGAATTAGTATTTAGAGTTCAATAATTTTTCATTTCCCAAATAGATTTATATACGCTACTTTTGTGAAGTGAACTTATTTGTACACACTATTTTGATTAGAGAAACCACCGTATACCCAAAGAACTTATGAATCGTCAATTTATCATGTGTTGATCTTTAATCAGTGCATCAGTAACTTGTTAAATAGTGGAGTAAAAACATAATAAACCATCATACCAGTATGTAGGAACCCACCTACAGAAGGGTACAACCTTCTCTCATTTTCCAGCTTCTACTGGAAGGTAGATACAACCCCCTAGCTCTTTTACTATCCAAACTATTTACTAGGACGTAAGTGCTAGCCTAGAGAATTATATGATCTTCTCCCTTCTTCCAGGGACCACGTTTCATAAATTTTGAGACTAGATACTCCTAGTACACAACAACAAAATATGAATTCCACGTTTCATCAAATTTTCACATTGGTCCCATCAATACTTTCAAACTACATCAACCAATAATTAGTTACTCTAAACAGTCAGAACATTGTCACCAGAACACTATGCTGAACCCTGAAGCCTGCATCATTATTTAGAACCAGCTGCAACCTCAAAAATCATGCATCAAAATGTATACACTACTTTAGTGAACCCAACCTATCTATATATGCTAATTCCTTTAACCAAACCTGAATATACCTTCAAAGCTATTGAAACATAAAACTTCTTAATCAAGTTTGTACCAATGAGCAATATGCTGAACATCTACTATCAATTTATAGAGCTTTAGATAGGAAGTAGCAAATATAACCCTTCTCACTTAAACAATCAATCAATCATATACAAAACTCCTTATTCATTCAGTTTTACCTTCAGATCTAAGAAGACTTCATTGACAGACAACAGTAAGGCAACATGACTGATCAGATAGATCAGTTATTTCTAAAGAATAGGATTTTCCATTGTATATGCTACTTGGAAGAGTCAAACCTACATGTATACGTGCCTTTATTAAGGTGAACTAGCGTATAGATTTACAAATATTAACTCACAACTTCACTACTATTTCAAACTTCAGACAAACCAAGATCATGGCATTTCAAGAATAAAATAGGTATACAAAATAAGATCTAGCCCAACCAATATCAGATCATCCAATGATAAGTCATTTCAGGTCTCATGATCTGAATCCAACATTGAATTCAAGGTGAAAACAAATATTTCAAATCAAATCACAACATAGCCCCTGCAACATAAAATATACTTTAGATAGAAGTATTCCTGAAAAACCCTTTTCGCTTGCACACTTTGGCCTTATGATCTTCTCATCCTTATATAGTTTTAGGTCTTTCTCAATACCTCAGACTAAAACCAATTAGGACCCATGTTATTCCTGGACAGGATCAAATGGTCGTTACTCCACTCAATATTGTGGGCTAATACCATGGTATTGACCCCTAGTATTGTTTCCTCTTGAGTTTCCTTGATTTTCCAACATATGCACACCAATATTCTTGTGAAAGTGCGTGTATATGTATATGCTCTTTTTGTTATGTGAACTAGCATGTATACATTGTTTTGACTAAGTGGTCCTATGTATGCATCTTAAACTCCTTTACACCATCCTTTTCCTTCAACTTCTTTATTATGATCACTAGACCTCAATTTCATCTTCCTATTCTTCTATACCAATCCCCTATTACCTCTAGAATGATTTGTTACACTATGAGTTTCCTTTTATCAAAACAGAACTGACTTGTGAATTATTTTCCATCAAGGACAACACTTGTATCATAATGACAACAATCTCCCCCATTGGACTTGATGGAAACCATGTTGGTGTTGCTTACTGCAAGTTGTAGAAACTATGAAAGATAACAAGCAACACCAAAATACTCTCCCCCTTTGATATCAAGGGAAAAGGGTAGACTAAGATACTCTCCCCTTTTGATATACATTATGCTATCCATACTCCCCTTGAGTGAATGCCAATACTAGAGAGATATGTTTCAAAAGAATAACATAACTCTATAACTCAATTGAGTATGACCTCCCTAGGACCAATGACTCATACATACATCAATCATCTAAACAAGTTGGGATACACCACATTTGACTCATCCACCCAACCAAGTGGGGTATACCAATTGTTTATACATGACTGAAATACAACGATTATTACATCATCCATCCCATGCATAGTGTGGATACAAATTACAACATCTGTCTAATAGGACTCATTCAAACATAGACTATGACAGAAGAAGACATATCACACCCTAAATCTTTACATGACTTATGCATGAAATGGTATAAATATATGAAACCATTGATCTAGACTTAAACAGGAATGCAAAACATTATAGAGATAACCATCAACAAAGATATGCAGCGGAAATAATACTTTATTTCATTAATGTAAAATACTAAAATATGCTTACAAACAGTAATGGAAATAAACCAGCTAGGGCGATGGTAGCTTATC
>APFE030728528.1:79646-133583 GCA_000404065.3 Pinus taeda
AAATATGCTTACAAATAGTAATGGAAATAAACCAGCTAGGGTGATGGTAGCTTATCTCTAAGAAGAGATGTGGTGGCTACATGCCTCTAAACTATGTTACAATGAGGTTCGAAGGCCTATTTATTGTTGAGAAACAATGGAAATCCCTTCACATCCCAAAACCTGACCCTAGAAGATGAAACACCAAATTTTGGGCCCCGTTTGGGTAAATTGGTACATCAATTCCCTGGGGTTGTAACTTTGGCATATGATCTTCGTTTGACACATGCAATAGCTCGTTAGAAAGATCTATCCGAGAAATACCACTTTGGGAAGGGAAAAATGGCCCATGGAAACGTCGTTTAGAGCCTCAAAATGGCTCTGGAAGTTCAGGACCCGAAAAACTGCTAAAAATAGTAAACTGTGCTACAATTTAGGAAACTGAAAAAACTAAAAGAGACAGTTGCAGAGGTCCAAATGGGATAGGTGGGTGGCCACCAACATCCACCTAGATCAACCATAGTTGAACTCAGCAACCATAATGCTAATAATGCATAATGTGAGTGAAGGCTAATGCTCCCCATGAACCTGGGCTACCTGTGAATTGTCAACAAGCCATTCATCAAGGCATCCTTGTTAGTGAGATAAAAATCAATGAATAAAGCACATCGTGAGACTGTAATCATCAATATTAGACTAAGCACCCATATCAGAGTCGAACCCACTATTTCTCTGTCAGAAAATATATACGCTTCTGTAGCCATAGGAACTCGCATATATATGTGACTATACGTCATGAAACTCGCGTATATGAACCTTCCTTTGAAAAACTGGATTTAACAGCAGGATGATGCAGCAACTATTCCCAGCTTTTGTCCGAGATATTCAAATTTTTCTCTTGGAAGCGGTTTGGTGAATATATTAGCAACTTTTTCTTTGGAGGGAACATACTCAAATTTAACCTTTTGTTCAAGCACTTGTTCTCATAGAAAATGGTACTTAATGGGTATGTTCTTAGTCTTGGAGTGCATGACTATATTTTTCAAAATACTGATGGCACTTGTATTATCACATAGAATGGAGATGGGTCGAATGCATGTGATTTGAATGTCTTGCAATGTTTGCATCATCCAAAGTAGTTGTGTGCAACAATATGCAACAACCACATATTCTTCTTCAACTCTAGATAAGGAAATCGAAGTTTGTTTCTCGCTGAACCAAGACATCAACCGTGAACCTATATAGAATGCTCCTCCACTAGTGCTCTTTCGATCATCAACATTTCCTACCCAATTTGCATATGTATATGCATGAAGATTAAGATGTGTATCTTTAGGATACCATAGTCCAAAGTCTTGAGTTCTTTGAAGATATTTGAAAATTCTTTTAACTCCCTGAAGATGTGATTCCTTTGGATTTTCTTGGAACCTTCCAACAATTCCTACTACATGCATGATATCAAGTCTGGTACCTATCAGATAAAGCAGACTTCTAATCATAGATATGTAATTTTGTTAGTTTACTACTAGTGATTCATCGTTAGAACTGAGACTGCATCTTGTTACCATTGGAGTACATACTGGTTTAGAATATTCCATTCCGTACTTCTTCAAGATCTACTTGAGATAATTGGTTTGTGAAAGAAAAATACCATCTTTTGTTTCATGTACTTGTAGACTAAGAAAATAAGTAACTTCACCAAGTAATGACATTTCAAATTCTTGTTGCATTACCACAGTAAAATTCTGACTCATAGATTCTTCATTGCTACCAATGATGATATCATCAACATAAACAACAATAATTAGCAGTTTATCATTTTCCATCGTTGTGTATATGTTGCTATCTGCAGAACATTTTGTGAAACTTTATTGTTGTAGATATTTGTCAAGATGGTAATACTAAGCCCTTGGAGCCTGTTTCAGACCATAAAGAGCCATTTTGAGCTTTCATACCAGTTTTGCATCATTTCCGAGAATGAATCCTTCTCGTTGCTCAATATAAACTTCTTCTAAATCTCCATTAAGAAAAGTTGATTTTACATCCATTTGATATACTTTCAATTTTCGAAAACTAGAAAGAGAAACAAACATTCTTATGGCTTCAATTTTGGCAACAGGTGCAAAGGTTTGTTCAAAATATATACCTTCTTATTGAGCATACCCTTTACAAACAAGTCTTGCCTTGTTTCTAATAACTTCTCCATTTTCATTCAACTTATTCTTAAATATCCACTTTTTTCCTATAACATTTTTATCATGAGGTCTAGGAACTAATTCCCAAGTATCATTCTTTTCATTTTGGTCAAGTGCTTCATCCATGGCCTTAACTAAACATTCATCTTTGCTATATTCATTATTCTGTGGTTTTGTGGAGGATAGTAATGTTAGATAACTTGAGGTCCCTAAAAGAGTTCTTCTTGTCTGTACTCCAGACGCTTTTTCTCATATAATTTGAGATTCTAGATGATTCTTCTGAACATACCTAGATTGAGTCTTTTCCTTGTCTATTGTATCTTCTTTTCATTGGTTTCTTCTTCTATATCATTTTGATTTGATAAGGGAAGGCATTCCCCATCTTCCTCATTGTCATATTCCTCTATTTATTTCAATTGTTCCGGATTTATGCATGCTTCATCAATCACAACCTCGATGCATTCAACAATTTTTCGAAGTTCTTTATTATAACATTTGTATCCTTTACTTCTGGATGAATAACCAAGAAGAATTCCTTCATCTCCTCTGGGTTCAAACTTACCAAGTTTTTCATCAATCCTTTTGATGAAACATTTGCTTCCAAAAACTCTAAAGTGTTTTATAGTAGGAGGCTTACCATACCAAAGTTCATATGGAGTATGATCACTATTTACCCGAACATTCGCTTTGTTGAGAATAGTCGCGACAAAAAATGCAGCTTCACCCCAGGGGTTGTAGGAGTTCCAGATTCATGAAGCATAGCTCGAGCCATTTTTTGAACTATTTTGTTCATTCTTTCCACCACATCTTTTTGTTGAGGAGTTCTGGTGATGGAGGATTGCCTTTTTATTCCATGTTGTTGACAAAAGTCAAGGAATTCATCTGATATGAATTCTCCCCCTTGATCAGATCTGAGACATTTGATTTTTTTATCTAATTCATTTTCAACTAAATCTTTCAAGGCTTTAAACTTTTCAAATGATTCATATTTATGCTTTATTAGATCTATCCAGCATATCCTGGAAAAATCATCAATAAATAAAATAAAGTATTCTTCTCCACAAGTTGACTTTTTCCTTGTTGGTCCACATAAATCAGTATGGATGAGTTCAAGAGGCTTACTTTTTGATGCTTGTTTTTCACTAAAATGAACTCTAGTTTTCTTACCACCATGACATGGTTTACATATGGTATTTTCCAGGATGCTGATATCTAGAAGATCACAAACTGCCTTGCACCTACATGCTTTTCTTATTTGAGAAAATCTTAGATTCCCCAATCTTCTGTGCCACAGCCAGTTTTTATCTGTTTTTCTTAGATAGCATTATTGTTGTCCTCCTTGGAGTATGTATAAATTGTTTGTAGTTATTGTGCATTTGATTACGGTCTTTCCTGTATCAATATCACGCACCACACATCCATTTGATCAAAACATAACTTGATTTCCTTGATCACACATTTGACTGACACTCAACAAGTTATGCTTTAAACCATCTACATACATGAAATTTCTAGCTTTAACCTTTTTCCTTCAAGAAAACATAATATTTAGCTTCAATAACAACTGGTGTGTCATATGCAAGTGAGACATTATTTTCCTTTTCTAAAGCATTATATGAATGAAGTTTCTCTTTGTCACTTGTCATTCGTTTGGAGCATCTGTTATCAATGTACCATTGGTTCTCTTGTCCTTCTGCATACAGATCTATGCGACATATTTCTGATTGAGATTCCTTCTTTCTCCATATTTTGGAATTTAACGATGTTTGCTCCATTTGAAGTGTTGGCCAAAATTTTCTCTTGCATTCAGATTCTCTATGACCAAAGTTGTTACAAATTGGACAGTCTATTTCATCTTCAAGAGGAGAAAAGTTATTATAGGAAATGTTCTTGATTCCTGTTACGCTCCTTTGGTTGTGTGCTTCTCTAGTCATGATGGTTTTGTAAGCAACACATTGAGCAGCGTTATGCCCAAAGTTATGGCATGAAAAACATTTTCCATTAAAGAAGTTTCTGTGATCATAGAGTCTTTTAGCATTATTTACATGTTGGTTGAATCTTCTACTGATATTCATCCTTGGAGTAAATTGAGCATGATTTACTTGATGAGTACTTTTAGGCCTTTGCTGACGATTGACATATTGTTCACTGGTCTTTGCTGCATCAATATAGCTTCTGTTGGAGGCTGACAGCTTCAGTGATTGAGATGATTCTTTAGTATATCCAAGCCCTGTCTTTATAAGAGGAGAACACTTAACTTTGATGATTTCATTTAAAGTTTTTGATCCTTTAGAAAATCTAAGATTAAGAGATTTTGTCTTCTCTAGTTCTTTTCTTAGACGCACAATTTCACATTCTAGATTTTCATTATGTTTTTCTCTTTTAGTGAGGTAATGTGTCAACGTATCTATGATCATATTCTTTTCTTCTAATTAGATTTTGAGTTTTGTGATTTCCTCAAGAAAGTCTTCCTCTTCTAAGGCATCCAAAAAATCATCATTTTCATAAGCCATGATTAGTGCATAAACTTGTTCAATTTCATCTTCATCACTATTAGATAAACCATCACTATCTTCAGGAGTATAGTAACTCCTTTTATTAACAACATGTTTTCTACTTACTTTTGCATATTCCTTTCCCTTTTCATATTTATCTTTATGAGGACATTTGGTAGCATAATGGTCAACTCTACCATAAGCAAAGCATTTCAATGGTAGCTTACCTCTGAATCTTCTAGAACCCCATTGACTCTTCTTGACAAAATTTACCTCATCTTCTTCTTATGAAATGTATCATGGTTCGTTGTGCTCTTCCTTTCTTTTCCCTTTGCTGAAGCTTTAAAACCAGCTTCTCTTACATCTAATAGACCTCCTTTCCTCATTTCAAAGGCAATTAGGATTCCATGGAGTTGAACCATAGTAATAGTTTGAAGATCCTATTTTTCTTCTATGACAGATACTTTTAACTCAATTTTAGGGGGAAAATATCTCAAAACTTTCTCAACTAAATTAGCTTCCTTTATCTCTTCACCCAGATTCTTCATACAATTAACAATCTCATCTACACGTAAAAAGTAACTAGAAATACTCTCATCACTGCGTCTTAAGAGTTTCATACTGAATTCTGAGAGTTTGGAGCTATAACGTTTTACCTAGGAGTCCCCTTCATATCTTTGAATGATTTTAACCCATATATCTTTTCCTGCCTTGACCTGCATGACTTTGACGAATTTTGATTCTTAGAGACTTCCCAATAACGTATTTACTGCTTTGGCATTGGTTTCATAGAACTTCTTAGCTGCTGAATCTGTAGGTGTTGCTATTGGAAATTGATATCCTCCTTCCACAATTTCCCAAACATTGGCTCCAAGTGACTAAAGATAAGCCCTGGTTCTTATTTCCCAATATACCAAGTTGTTCACATTGAAGATTTGTGGTCTGATTGATCCCATGCCTTCGTGATTGTTCATCATGAAATATCTTCCTTCATGCGATCAAGCTTCTTCTGAAGGACCTGCTCTGATACCAATTGTTGGAAAGAATATTGAGATGGGGGGTGAATCAGTATTTACAGTTCAATAATTTTTCATTTCCCAAACAGATATATGCTACTTTTGTGAAGTGAACTTGCGTGTACATGCTATTGTGATTAGAGAAACCAATGTATACCCAAATAAATTATGATTTAGTCAATTTATCATATGTTGATCTTTAATCAGTGCATCAATAACTTGTTAAATAGTGTACTAAAAACATAATAAACCCTCACACATAAGAAACACACATGAACGCCAAGATTCAAGGTGGAAACCCAATGTGGGAGAAAACCCACCTGCTGATGTCATCTTTATCTTCTTTTCATATTAAGAAAATCTATTTACAATCTTGTACTAGTGCAGACTCATACCAGTATGTAGGCACCCACCTGCAGAAGGGTACAACCTTCTCTCATTTTCTAGCTTCTACAGGAAGGGAGCTACACCCGCTATCTCTTCTACTAGCCAATGTGTTCACCAGTACGTAGGCATTGGGCTACAGAAGGCTAGGACCTTCTCTCTTCCTCCAAGGACCATATTTCATAAATTGTCATACTGGATACTCTTGGTACACAACAAAAAAATATGAAGGCCATGTTTCATCAAATTTTCACACTAGACGCATCAGTACTTTCAAACTGCATCAACCAATAATCAGTTAATCTGAACAATTAGATCACTCTCACCAGAACACTGTGTTGAACCTAGAAACCTACATCATTATTCAAAACAAACTACAACCTCAAAAATCATGCATCAGAATGTATACATTACTTTACTGAACCCAGCCTGCATGTATATGCTACTTCCTTTAACCAAGCCTGTGTATACCTTCAAAACTACTGAAACATAAAACTTCTTAATCAAGTCTATACCAAACAACAATATACTAAACATCTACTATCAATTTACAGAGCTTTAGATAGGAAGTAGCAAAGATAACCCTTATCACTTAAACAATCAATCAGTCAGACACAAAACTACTTATGCATTCAGTTTTACATTCAGACCTAAGAATGCTTCATTGACAGACAACACTAAGACAATAGAATTGATCAAATAGACTAGTGATTTATGAATAATAGGATTTTCCTTTGTATACGCTACTTGGAAGAGTCGAACCTGCGTGTATACGTGTCATAATATTAACTCGCAACTTTTCTGCTATTTCAAACTTCAGATAAACCCATATCATGACATTTAAATAATAAAACAGGTGTACGTAATCAGATCTAGCCCAACCAATATCAGATCTTTCAATGATAAGTTATTTCAGGTCTCATGATCCTGATCCAACAGTGAATTCAAGGTGCACAAAATATTTTAGATCAAGTCACAACATAGCCCTTGCAACATAAAATATACTTCAGATAGAAGTATTCCTAAGAAACCCTTTTCACTTGCACACTCTGGCCTTATGATCTTTTGCTCCTTATATAGTTTTAGGTGTTTTTCAATACGTCGGACCAAAACAACTTAGGGCCTGTGGTGTTCTTGGACGAGATCAAATAGTCATTACTCTACTTAATATTGTGGGATAATACCATGGTATTGACACCTCATATTGTTTCCTCTTCAATTTCATTGATTTTCCAACATATACGCGCTTTTCTTCTTGTGAAAGTGTGTGCATACATATACACTTTTTTTGTTCTGTGAACCAACGTGTATACGTTGTTTTGACTAAATGGTCCTATGTATACATCATAAACTGCTTTAAACCATCTTTTTCCTTCAACTTCTTTATTCTGATAAGTAGACCTTAGCTTCAACTTCATGTTCTTCTATACCAATTCCATGTTACCTCTGAAATGATCTGTTACACTGTGAGTTGCCTTTTATCAAAAGTAAAATGACCTGTGAGTGAGTTGCCATCAAGGACAACACTTATATCATAATGCCAACAACATGTTTATTTAATTTCCAAGGATATGGCAGTCACTATTAAAAAGAGATCAAATAGAAATAGCTCATACTAGAAAACCTACAATGTCTATAGTCAAATTATTCAGCAAGTGTTTTTATAAGTGAGAACATTATTAGCTTAACTTACTGGTTAGAAAGAAAGATACCTCTTCTTAGATAACTACTTGAAATCTCCAATATATGTCTATTGAAATAAAAGTTTTCCTCTGCCTCAATATCAGCTGCAAAAACCTCAAATGATCATTGTTCTGAAACAACAACACTGATTAAGTGGGGATTGACACGGGCTATTGCAGAATGTAATCATTTCATTTCCTTCAAAATATTTTGTGATGGTAATTGGCCCACATTAGCATGAAGAACCTGAAAAACCCAATAGTTACACAGTGAAACAAGATAGTGTAATTCATGCTGAAACAAATTCAGAAATCACAAAACATACTTTGAAGAATATTGCAGTTGTCTCTAAAGAAAGATTGGCAATATGTCTAGAATATTGGACAGGAGTTCCTAATAAGTCATATTATACTTCAAATAAAGTTATTTCCCTCATAAATTTTAGAAATTCCTACAAAAGTAAATGTCCACTAATGAAAAGATACGAAATTCAGCCATCAACAATTTCAGTGTAAAGATGACCAATAAAGCAACAACAACCTTCCAAAAAACCTCAAATTGAGTTGGGAATTAGTGTCCACCAACTACCCAAGTATGCAACATTCAATAATTAAGACTGATTACATGAAAGCATATAATAAAAGCAATTTATCTAGCATATAAAAAAAGCAATCACTCGACTAGGACTTAATTTAGGAAAGTTCCTTTATCTAAATTCTTGTAAGTTTGTACTCCTAATATCTTAGTCATAATGGTGTCTTTTATATATTCGCTACCACTGGGGGTAACAATGAGTAACTTAGTATCTCTCGAATGACTAGAGACTAGGAGCATCAGTCTAATAATACATTAGTAGGTGAGAGATCACAAATCAACAAAACTCCCCTCTTTGGAAAGTAAGGATAAATCTAACCCATAATTCTTAAGGTAGGGTTGACAAAATTAGAAATTCATTATAAATTTGTCACTAAGAGTTCTATCATATCCACATACATGGAATTTTTAGCTACTACCTTCTTTGGAATCTCAAAACATATTTCAAATAAACAATAACAATACGTAAACAAATAATCATAAAAGCTATATGTCTTTCTCAAGTCAACTTTAAACATCGTGTTTCAAACACATGAATTTAGGCACATTCATAAAATCAAACAGGTATTCAATAGAATGTGTATGTGCAAAATTTTATGTTACTTGATATTGTCTCAGAGTATATGTAATTGATAAGTTTAATTTTTTGTGTGTTAAAATTGGCAACTAGGGCCAAACTCCATGTGTGTCTTCTTCTTTATGGTAGCTGATATTTTTCTTGGATTCCTCTCATCGAAAGGTGTAGGATTTATCTAAAGATTATCTTATTCTGACATGTATTCATGGAGGTATGAATTTATTTGTGTTACTTTACAATTTGCCAAGGCCAAACAGCAATCAAATTACCCTAACTTATCCTTAAAGTTTCATTATAAATAGAAGCATTCTTCAAGTAATTTTGACACTCATCTCTTGTGATCTCACTCTCCACTCGTTTGTGTTTTGGTAGAAGGTGAGGTCTAAAGGAGAGCCCTAGCCATAGCCCTAAAGGGAGGGAGATCTAGCCTTACCCTAGCTGCAGTAAGGAAGAGACCTAGACAGAGGTAAAGGAGAGACATGGTCATAGTTGGGGGAGAGCCCTAGCCATAGTAAGGAAGAGATAAATATGTAGATTTAAGGGTGCCCTAGTCATAGCCTAAGGAGGCCTAACTAGTAGCAAGGAAGAGGCCCTAATAGTAGTCTTGAAGGTGCCCTAATCTGAAAACCTGAAGGAGAATAGGAAACATACAAGGGAGGACCTATATACTACTTACAGAAGCCCTAAACGTTGTCATAAAGAAGCCCTATTCACTATTAATAAATACCTAAATCTATAGTGATATAGAGGCTTGAAACCATAGTCAAATGAAAGGTTAGCTACAACAAGGGGAAGCCCTTTCCGCAACAAGGAAAGGCCTAATCAGAAAGGTCATTTGAGGATTGTTTCAAGGGTCTAAGTTATCAATTGAAAGGATGAGGCCCTGATATTGGAGGCCGAGGTTAGGAGGACTTTCTGGAGGGTGGACAATTCTTACGTTGGGCTTGAATCTACTCTAAAGGAGAAAAATGGAGGGAAACAGCTCATTAGACGACAACTGCAGCAAGGGAAAGCAATTCTAGGCCAGTTTGATGAATCGTTAGGGACTGTGATTGGTGCCCTAACCAGTCCCAGAATTACAACAGTGTAGCAAGAAGTTTACAACACTTTTAAGAGATTCTTTGATCATTTGGTTGATGACGTTTTGAGGACATTTGCTACAGGAGGTTCTATGTGCTAGGCCATAGGCCATAACACCATGGCAATGGATTCTTGGGGCTGCCCTTTGTGCCTTAACCAAAATTACAGGAGCAGGCAATCAGAGGAATGTTGCAGTAGTGTTATATGGAGGACTACTAGATCGATGATCTACCAAAAGGGATATGCTATAATACTCTTATTGAATGTTGTCAGGGTTGCATCTTAGATCAGTCATCATTAGCAGAATGATGGACTTATTGTTGTTGTCAGAAATATCAGTTTTGTATACTTGTACTATCTCTCTCTCTCTCTTTGTTGAACTATTGAAAAATATAAGAAGACTTGATCAAGGGTTTCCCCAGATTGGGTTTTTTTCCTGGCTGGTGCCACATCTTATGTTTTTTTTTCTTGGCTTGTCTTCTTCTGTTTATGTTTATTTTCTATCTTCAATTTATTGTTGTGCTGATGTAATTGCTAATATGAATATTGACATTGGGATAATATGAAAAATTGAAGTAAATTTCTCTAAGCATAGAACATATATAAATTTAACAATGTGTGTGTGTCATAATCAATGGTAGTTTAGAATGAATTTGTCTTATGAAAAAGTTGAATCTTGTAGAAAATTTGAGAGAATTAAGTGACAGGAGAAACTCTATTGTAGGCAGGAAGAGAATCTAAGTTTCAAGCTAAGAACTCAAATAGAGGGTTTTGTATGTGAGGAAATCCTGGAGAAGATGACCGAGGAACTCATCAAATGATAGTGATGATGCATATAAGAAGAGATTGAGTGCATATGAAATGAGTGTGTGGAGGAATTTTAATATAAAAGAGAATACCTAGAGCTTTCGGAAATCTTGAGTCAGCTTTATCACAAGTGAGCATGATTGTGATTTACTTGTAAATTTATAATGGTGGATGAACAATCAATGGATTTAGCTATGTCTCCTCAAGGTGCCTTTTGTTTTCTAAATTAGTGGAATATTGAAAGAATTTTGTGGGAGCTACAACACATACAAGTAGTAGCTGTCATGTAGCATCAAGGCCTGGTGCTTTGCTTATTCCATAAAAAGTTCAACTAAGGTTGCCTCATCAACAAGCAATTTTACAACATGAACATATTGTATATTGTGGCTTGATAGAACCATCTATGTGGCAATAAGAATCTCAGTTTCCTTCCTCTTGGTGGTGGGATAGCATGTGAGCCCTAAAAATTCAAATGGCTTCAAGAAAACCTGATAGATATGGATATCAATATCCAAGCTGCGTTGAAGCTAGTTGAAGAGGATGCAAACTCATTTTCCAAATGTGCAGAGATGTTCTACAGAAAGTGACCAGAGGTTGTACATTTGGTCAAAGAGTTCTATAGAGCATATAAAGCTTTAGAATAATGACATGACCACATATCTAGGGAATTGTGCCAAATTCATTATGCCATAGCAAAGGAATTTCCAAATCAAATTCAACAGTATAACCAATTGAGTCATATTGTGACTGATAAAAGAAATCGCAAAGCCAGATGCATAATAGGGCTGCAATATCTTTTGAAGAGGCATAGGATGGAGGGGAAGTTACAAAATTGTAGGGTTCAAAGCAGGTGAATGAAATAATTATATAATATAGAACCACTGAGAAAACGGCATCACAATTACAAGAGGATTTGAATTGCATGCAAGAAGAAAGCCAAAAGATTAAAGAAGAGTCATCAACTCAAGTTGAAAAAATTAGTGAATTGAAGGAGAAGGTATGCTCCTTGAAGAAAAAAATGAAGAACTTGATCAAGAAGGGCATGTATTGAGTCTAAAATTACAAGTTGAACTACAGGAGCTTCAAAAACTTGAAACATAAATTCAAAATTTGGAAGCTGAATTGCAAAAGTTGGAGGGGATCCTTGGAAAAGGAATCTAGTATGAATATGTGAGCCCCAAATATAAACCTAAACATGATAAAATAGTAAGTATGCAAGATGGTCAAGTTAGGACGGGGAATGGGCACTTGGGAAAAGGAGAAAAATAAACTAAGAAAGTTCTTTCAAAGTAACATGAAGAAAAAGAGGCAATAATTATTCAGTATCAAGATATCTCCAATCTTTATCAAACTTCTAAAAATAGGGAATAAATATAAGAATAAAAATAAACCAAGCTAGGAAATGTAAAGAAGCCAAGAAACTACAGGGAATAACAAGCATTATCCATTTAATCACATCAAGTATTCAAAAGGCATATCAAAGCTCTCTCTCTACTTTGACATTGACAAACACCTAGTGGCATCCAATACATTTGAGACTTGTTCATATAGTAGCAACAAGTTCTTCTATAATGCAGGTGATTATTTAACAGTGTCATTGCTACTGGCAATCAAAAATTTAGATGCATGGGATTGAATAAAACCTTCTTATTGCTATCTAACGACTATAAATAATGCTTCCTAATTCATGGAGTTTTGGCAACATGGACAATTTCGAGCACACAAAGTCCGATCACAAAAAATATCAGTGCAAACAACAAGAATAAAATCCTAAGTGATAGAAAAATGAATAAGGGAGGTTGACACTTGATCTTTACTATGATGAGATTCATAAGAGAATGAAGGGATCAAATGGAACCACCTTACAAGCCCTAATTTATGTTATTAACAAGGGCAAAAAAGAGCTTTAGGGTAGCTAAGTAAAACTCTAACAAGTGCACCCTACAGTTGATCCATAAGTGCCCTAGAGAGAGTCCATAAGTATGTTGGAGAGAAGAAAATGCAACCCATAAATAAGAGAGGAAACACTCGATATGGTGCCATAAGGTGTAATCACATGTATTAGAGAGATAAAGAAGATCACATGATGTTAAGAATGAGTCATGAAGCTTTATTTACACATAATTACTCTGTTCTGGTCTATGGCTCAGCCACCTCAGGACTATTACATTGTTGCATCTACCCATTTCAAAAGTCCTGTTATGATAGTTCCCAGCCTACCGCAAGTTCTGGAAAATATCAAAATTAGTTCAATTTCCTCTGTGAAGATATCCTTACCCAGATATGTAAAATTATAAGATGACTTTCAAGTTTCAACGGTTTTAATCCCTTTCGTAAATCTTACATAGGCCACTATCTTAGTGTTAATGGAATATGTATGTATTATTTTATTTGTGGCTTAGGGAAAAAAAAATTATTTTTATAATCTGTCATTTGAGACTAACAACAATCCTAGAATAGCCTATAAATAGATCAGAAAGAGAGATGAAGCTCACATAGTTTGAGTCACATACTTCCTTTCTCTTTTAGAAGTTGCATCTATGCCTATGATTTGAGCATAAATTTCATCAGTGCCTTATCCATAGAATCCGAGCATGGCAAGCTGCTTGAAAAGTGCTAAACTCTTGGACTTGTGGTTTCTATCAATTCTATTGTGGGCTCTAGTTTTTCTAGAAAAGGTCTATGCAACCAATAATAGAAGGGGTAATAAGATCACTAGGCTTCAATTGAAGCCTTGCATGAATCTATTTTTTTATTATCATGACATCCTTTACAATGGCTCCAATGAGAACAAAGCAACATCTGTCATTGTGGCTGCTCCTAAGGGGGAAACCTTGCCGCTCTCTTTAGTAGCCAGGATCATAGATTCAGAGGTATGGTAGTCTTTGATGATCCTCTAACACTCGACATCAATATGCACTCCCCTCCTGTGGGTAGAGCTAAGGGATTATACTTCTATGACATGAAGAACACTTATAGTGCTTGGTTTGCATTCACGATTGTGATCAACTGTATTGATTATAAGGGCACGGTCACATTGGTTGGCGCTGATATAGCCACTCTTGAATATAGGGATTTATCTATGGTGGGAGGCACCATTCATTTTTTCATGGAAAGAGGGACCACAACCGTTTTCAACGATACATTCAAGGGAGAGGATTATTTCCGACTCCATTTGAACATCACACTTTAATTGTGAGTATTGCTATGTTATTTTTTTCATTCTTCCACATAGTCGTATTGCATATATGTTTTCCTCTTTTCTTAATCTACTAGCCATCGATGTATTATGTTAATCTATTGGTAGCTTGTTCTGGGCTAACTTCCCTACTGTTAGTGTGTGCACTACTTTTTGGCTATGAATAAAATATAAAATGCAACCCATAAATAAGAGAGCAAACACTCGATATGGTGCCATACGGTGTGATCACTTGTATTAGAGAGATAAAGAAGATCACATGATGTTAAGAATTATGAGTCATGAATGTTTATTTATACACAATTACTATGTTCTAGTCACTGTGGATTCGCCACCTTAGGACTATTACATTGTTGCATCTGCCCATTTCAAAATCATGTTATTTTTAATACTGGAATTTCTGGCTACAACAATTTCCAGAAGCAGGTTTCTGGACCAATTCCAGGGGGTCTAAAAACCAAGATTGATTGGCCTGTGAACCAAGCGATAACCATCAGGTTTGCTTCTCTCCATGCTTACTTTGGTTTTAGCATAGTATATGTGTGAGATAATCGTATATATTCTAAAGATAGATAGATAGATGAATGCATATCTATATGATTGATATTATTTTATGATTACCAAAAAATATAGATAAAAGATCATCATGGAAATTGGGGATAGATATTAAAAATAAATTTTGAAGAATTCTTAATGGTTTCTTGGTTTGAGTAGTTTGGATTGTGTCATGCCATCTCATATACCCAAATTCAAGTTTCCTGAAGCATGTTCTAGCCTGTATTTCTTAGGTTAAGTTCAAGAAGGTGGAATCCCCAAAGAATCTTGGCTAAAAAATGTTGAATTTTAAAATATCTAGGAGTTTTTACCTATCATATATAATCAAGTTCTCAAAATTTGAATGGTTACTATTGTACAAATGTAACTTCACAACTAGTGCATCTCATCCCAATCCACAAGGATATTTCCACTACGGGAAAATCAACATTACTGGAACAATAATCCTCTCAAACTCAGCCCCCATCATCAATGGAAAACAACATTATGAAGTGAATGGTGTTTTCTACTTGTGTTCCAAAACACCATTGCAACTTCCAGATTACTACAACATAAGCATAACGTTTTTCATTGGTGGCATTCTAGTGGAATTCACTACCATTAGAGTGTGATTCGGAAGTATTGAGGAGATAATGTTTTGAGGAACTGTGTACAAGACTAGAAAGTGTATTCAAGGTCTCAGAAGGAGAACAAGTAGGAAATTTTGAGGATTTTCCCACTAGAAATAGGGCTATGATTTTACAAACCCTAGTAATGCAATCATTCTATAAATCTATATATCTCTATGACTAGAGCTAGAGCTACATACTAAATAAAAAAGTCTCTAAGGCTTATAGTCCATGCAGCTCTAATGCAATGACTACAGCTAGTACCTTATAATAAGGCTTGACATGCTCTTAACAACCACCAGATGATATTGATTTCTCAATGGCCTCAGGTTCTCAGTCGGGGAGACACAAAGAAGATAGAATTTCCAAAAATTTATCTATAATTCGATGGAACCGCAGAACTTCTACACTCTTGAGCCTAGACCTCGGCGAAACCACTACCCCCAAAATATACCTCAACCCTATATACTCTAAGTCAATCTCAATCTATATTGATATAGAGCCTTGGGTGGGAATATTATTACCTATAGGGTTGGAAGCCATGGTTTTGCTATCATTTTTGCTGCTCTTCTTGCATAATGCCATATATAATGCTAGCTACCCACCTATGCAGGGGCCTTATTCAAGTTGATCAACTTATTTCTACTCCAACACCACTAAGGCCTTAATACTTAAATCCTGCAAAATGGGTATGGAAGTGGAAACAACGTCCAACAAAGTACATTTATTCACAAACCCTAGATTTGAAATACATTCATGTGGTTGGTTAGGGTTCCCTAACTAATATTTTAAGGGATTTGGAGGCCAACTAGACATCTTGGTCCTATAATTGATCCATACATTTATAAATATCTAAGTGCTTGACTACGTGTTTGAAGAGAGAAATGAGAGAAAGGAGGAGTACATGAGACCTCAGCATTTGGTATTTTTTCGTGAGCACTTCGTTCCAAAATTTGCACACCATGGATGCTGAGATAAAATATTGTGATCTCGCTAAAAATGTCAAGATGAGGAGGGACAACAACTACTACGGCTTTTTTGCATTTTGGAAATCTCCACACTACTATCCATTTTTCCCTTTGGTTATGGGCTCCCCTCTGTCGAATCAATTGAGTGAGTAGCAAGAATATGAAACCCACCCTTTGGTTATGGGCTCCCCTCTACTGAAACAATTGTGCGAATAGAAAGAATAGGAAATCCAAAGGGGTATGGGAAACTTGTGTGTATCACAAAAATTATAGTCTTACTATAGGAAAAGGTATTTAGATGATTTGAAAAAGAGTTTGAAACAAAACAATTTTTTATCATGCAAAATATATAATGCGGTTTAGAGTTACAATTGGTTTTCATTTAGAAGAATTAGATTTTTTCGAGTTGCATTTTTTATATCCATTATTATTATAGAAAAGTTTAATGCATATTTAATATTAATACAATACACATAGATTATTGAACAACTATAGGAAAATACATTTAGATGACTTGAAAAAGAATTTTAAAGAAAACAACTTATTGTGCAAAATATAGGAAGGGTGTTAGAGTTACAATTGGTTTTCATTTAGAAGAATTAGATTTTTTTCTGGTTGCATTTTTTATATCCATTACTATTATGGAAAAGGTTAATGAATATTTAATATTAAGATAATACACACAAAGTGTTGAAAAAATATAGGAAAATACATTTAGACTAATTGAAAAGAATTTGAAAGAAAACAAATTTTGATCATGCAAAATATATAAAGGGTGTTAGAGTTACAATTGGTTCTCATTTAGAAGAATTAGATTTTTTCCAGTTACATTTTTTATATCCATTACTATTATGGAAAAGGTTAACGCATATTTACTATTACAATTTGTATATAGGGATTGCAAATATTGTTAGGAGGATGTATTAAGTTTGGGGTGACACAATATCCATAAGCATCAATAAAGAAAATATATGCAATATCACATAGTAGTGTGAGAGATCATGTTTGGATGAAGATACCTTTGACAAAGGGCGTTGTGCTTATTATTTGGGATCATCTTCATTAATTGTTTCTCTACAGGATCTTAATAATATCTTCACCTATGGAATGGTATGTTGATATTTTTAGCACAAGACAAACTAGATAAAGCAATGAGTGACATTGATTTTTATCATCTATAGTTCATGCAATATATCACAAAAAAGGCCCTTTGCATGTCCACCCACTTCTCTATTGATTTTGCATTAAAAAACATAAAATATTGATGATTGGTTGCCATAATATATCTAAAGGATCTAATATACATGTAAATATGCAGGTCATTTTTAAATACCTTACTATATGGAAGGGCTGATTTACCTTTAGGCGTAAGACATTTATTGAAGAAAGTGTTGATATGTAGGGCCATAATTATGGAATACTTCCATTTGGTACAACATATAATATCTAAAATAGTGAAAAATTGGGTGTTAATTTAATTTCATCTATGTTGGGATACATGTTTCACCATATCATAGGAGAAACTCCTAAAAAAATGAGGGTATAAGGCATAGATATCACACCAAGTCCAAGGTTTGTTAATTTTGTGGCCTCTCGTTTGGATGCCATTTCCATTCCTCAATTGGATGCTCATATTAATAAATGACAACCAATAAACTAATGTGATAATGTATTTGGAATCTCCTTGTAAAAAAATTAACTTCTTGTTTGATCCCATTCCGTAGTGAAAGTAGATTTCTTTCTCTAAACTAGCATGACTTAACCAAAATATAAATGTATAATTTCAATGAAAATATGATAATAAACAACTTCAATTTATTTTTTTCTCTTCATATGGTGTCACTTGTGTAATTTGATTTGATATATTAAATCTATTGAAGTGCCTTTACTAATCCTAATATGTAGTACTAGTGGACTGCAATTCCAATATGAACAAATATCATTCCACTATGGAAATTTATATATTTAGAAGTCATTAATAAATAATAGTTCTTGATATGTTTCTCAAGAAAGGAACCTATTGGACTAAATGGAAAGAAAAAAAAATCATTGAGCTATAAAACAATTTCCATGCACACCATAGAAATAAGCTACTTCAATAATATTTTTCCTTGCGCCATTGATAAATTTTCACTTATTAACTAATTGATATTGTAATTGTTAAATTATTTGATAAATTGGAATATATCAACCACTAACTATACATGTTTTTTATTTCAATGTTTTTAATAATAAAGTGTCAAAGGTTTAGTTAAGAGCTAGTAGCGATAAGGATTAGTTCAATTGGTAAATTCTCTTGCAAAAGAGTTCATAGAGCTCTCGATACAAAATCTTGTTAATTCCCTTATGGTTACTACTTGGTATTTTAGCTTCTGGTTACTATTGTGCTCCATTTGAAGACCAAGAAAGGGGGTAAATCTATGGTGACTGACAATATACCACCTACCTGCCCTAGCACTTTTAATACATTAGTTAGTGAGGTAAAAAAAAATTCAAAAATGAAATGACCAATAGTTCATTTACAAAGTAATAGCAGAATATTAATTATATATAAGATATATATGATAAAATATAATGGAGCTATTTGTAACATCCACTCCCCAACCATTTTATTTTATGATTAGTTATTATCCTACATACTGAAAGATTGATTGCTTGGTAATTTCTTGTTGGTATTTATATTATACATACAAGGTATGTGTATGTTATCTACATACCCATTACTCACATGGATACGCTAGTATTCTATGGTCTATTATGCTAGATGATTGATTAATGATTGATCTTATCATTAGCGTTAAGATTGATTAAGCTTCATTATGATTTTAAGTATAAATTTATGAATAATTTAATATTAAATTACTTTTGGCCCTCTCATGACTCTTTGATTTTGATTAAATAACAAAAATTGTTTGATTAGTTACCATGTATTAATTCTTATAATTTGGTGGGTGGGTGGGGGAGAGAGAATATCAGTTATGGGACTTAAAGAATTGGTAGATGAACCATTAATGGGTAGTAAATATTTTCAAGAATGAGAGGGAATAAGTCTTGGAAGGAGAGGATGGCGAGAAGGCACTTTGGTCATTTTGTGATATTTGGGTTTGTTGAAGTTTTGGGGAGAGAGGCGAGGAATAAAGTTGAAAGAGTCTGGATACTAAGGGTTCTCTAAGGAGGCTAAGAGAGGTGATAGGAACTTGATGATTTGATAATACGGTTTGAAAACATTATGGGTGGCAATTAGAGCTTTGGCACAAAGGGTTAGGAAATTTGTGGAGGTTCCCTAGGGCTAGGATGTTGAAAAGTTTTTTCCTAGTTGGTCATGGGAAGGAAAGAAACTTCATGGACCTCACTAATTTCAATCTTGTTTTTTTGCATACTTTTTTCATTGAACCTATCATATTCTGCAACAAGTGTTATCTGAAACTATGCTATAACAAGTGTTATATAAAAAATTACAAGTACTCGAATTGAATTACAAGTACTAGAATTGAATTGATCAATTTTTTACATGTTATAACTACATTTCATTGTCTCTAAAGATCTAGGGTCATGTTCTATGAGACCATACTTTTGACATTTTTGGTGCTATGTTTTTTTATTATTATTTTTCAATGTAATGAAGGCTTCTTCAAATAATACAATCATCTTATTCACTATTTGTTGATATAATTTGAGCCAAAAAAAAGGATTCACGAGTACTACTTAACTCAATGTCACTAAATTTAGGAAGAATGGAATGGCACTTTCAGTGATGGGTGTAAAGAATGGAGCTATCTTTTTATTAGAAAAATTACAAATGACAGAGGTGCAACTTTGTCTGCAATTATAAATTTTCTAAACATTGACCTTAGAACTGCTGGAACAATTCAAAGGAAACCTTTTCATGAACATCTAATGACGCAATTTCGGGTTGTAGTTGTTGCATTTGCATGCATGATTGTGAAGGATGGAATAAATTCACAACTTAAGAGGATTGGTCAAACTCTTGGTGGAATCTATAGTAAATAGTCATCTTGATATCCAACTTAGTAGATAACTAGAATGGGGTTACCAACGAGGTGGATTCCCTTCCATCCGTGAGGCCTTTATCTTGGAACATTGATGCAAAGAATTTATAAAATGTTCCATTTTGAATAGCATCTATTAGATAAATCTATGGCTGAAAATTTCCATCTTCCTATGGCCCCTAGTTAAATGGAAAACCTTAACTTGGAACGACATTCAAAAATGAAATCAGAGGGACATGTCTTGCTATTGTTTGTGCCTTCATGAAGCTGAAATGTGGATCAATTTTGTATGATTTCTCCCTATTGCAATCATCTATTGAGAATTCTACAAGCTAGCATGAAGAGATAAAATTTTGATCTATCTAGCCTCCCTTCGATTGTTAACAATTAGAGGGGTCATCTTTTTAACAATCATAACTTGAACCTGATTTGAAATAGCCTTATAAGCGTCATATTTTGGATATTTGGAAAGAGAGTAACTATAACGTATTCAAGAATCCCTCCCTCCTTCACAACTTTCATTGCATCACAGTTCAAAACAATGTAAAGGAATCAATTGCCATTCAAACCTCAATAGATAAAGACTAGTGTGCCTTATGTGAGGAGGTCCTGCTACTTCATAGTTAGTTATCTATTCTAGGAATTAATATTTCCCCCTTCTCTTCTCTGCAACAATTTCCATTCCCTCCTCTTGGATCCCTCCTCCCCTTAATTTTCTAGAGCTCAATTTTTTACGAAACTTGAAAAGGTAACCCGAGCAAGGTGGGATATGTGCATATATTCATCGATAAATTTGGATCCCATATCTCCATTTATATATGTTTTGTGGGACATAATAGTAATAACGTAGTAAAATGGAAAGCCTTGCAAGATGTACTACTGACTTCCTAGACTCGAGGCTAGACCAAACTTATGGGGTGGGAGATTCTCAACTTGTTATAAGCATTATCAAAAGAATCCTAGAATGCATCTAAACTAGAAGAATGTCTTATATTTTGATACCTGAAATCGTACTCATATGAGTAGCATTTCTCCTTCCTTCCATTTTTATGATCATCCCAACCCACGTAAGAAGAACTCAAAATAAAATTATAGATAAATTAGATAAGCATGTAAGTGTATCATCATATTTGCAAATATTATCCTTATGGAATCCCTTTGAAGACTCTCCCCTCAAGTAATAATGTTGGAGCATATCTAAAAAATAAAAATTTCCCTTACCAATGTTTTTTTATATTATTGCTTCATAATATTTGTTTGTAATTCTTAATCTATCATTGGCCTACTTAGCCCAATTTTTAGGTTTTGGCTTTTATATCAACAAGAGGAAACATGTCTATACAGAGAAAACTTAGCAAACAAATTTTATGTGACGTAAATCCATGACACTTCTAAAAAAGGGTTGATAATTTCCTAAATTACAAATCATTAGTATCATTATGGTATTTATCCCTAATAATAGGTTTCTCTTTCTAAATACTACAATTTTTCCTTCATTTATGACTTCATTTTCTATTTGAACTTACTCTTTGTCTTATAGATATAAGAAACATTTTTGAGAGATCATATTTTGTTTTAGGTATATTTAAAAATTATGGATTTTAATTAATGCAATGACCAATACCCTTCAAAGGAGAGTGTTTCTTCCTCGTATAAAGTTCTACATACAAATTATATTTTTCCCAATGTGATATTTCTTACCCAAAGACAATACATTATATGCTATACAAATTGAGAAAAAATATACTTCGCATGATTTTTTATTGTATGATGATATGGAGTCGTTATGTTTTTAAACTTATAAATTAAACAAAATTTGAAATATGTATACTCAAAAAGGATAACATAAGAACAGATAAGAAAATACATAATTATAAGTCAATGAAAATGAAGGGGCATTTTACCTCAACACAATAACTTAAACCGACTCAACTAGCATATGATCCAAAATATGTATTGGATATTTATACAATTCAACTATTTCATGTTGTCTATACAGAAACGTCTATGAGGTGGAAGAGAATAAGGAAAGAGATTATCATGCTATGAAGAAACAAAGAAAATGAAGTTATCTAGACTAATTGCATAAGTTTAGTTATGGATAAACTACAACTAGCTTGACTAAGAAAAATGTGAGGATTGATTGGAATCAATGCAACAACTAGTTCATCAACTTGTTGCTAAAAATGTCCAAATGAGAGAATAGGTAGATTAGACATAACAACAGAATAAGAAACAAAAGACATATGAGCTATTCTTTATACCTGAGTATGAAATTGTAAAGTTTGAAGGGGTAAAGAATAAACTATGGGAACCAATGGATAGACTAGATACTCTTAAAGTTCTCCTCGATTAATAGTTGAGGAATTTGACAACCATCGGCAATGGATTTCAGATTCAAAAGGTACTTAATAAGGACTTGTTGGGGAAGAATAATTTCACATTTGATCCTTGGGAAGTATCATCCCTTGTACTTGGTCTTAGTTTGGTTTCCTTCTACATTGGGTACTTATTGGTTTGTTCAATGACTATTCTATGTCTTGTTTTGATAAACTAAGTGTGCAATGCCTTCCAAGTTTATAACAAACAATACTTAAATGTGGATATATGTAATTTTCTACACATCACCTCAAAATTTCTCATCAATCCCCCCCTTTAAATATGTTAGAATTATTTCATTCCTGTATTCATCATAACTACTAACCCCATAGGTGCACCCATCATTATAATGATCAAACACATCTCAAAGTACTTACACACAACTAAGAATGGGAGCTGAGCCAAAATTTGAATGGTCCTCTCATACCAAATTTTGAGAGGTTTAGTTGGGACCTCATACCATAGAGTCACAAACTATTGTTAGGAATTTTTTCACTATCAACAGGTATGTAAATTATGGAATCAAGGTCCATAATAAGGTTGAGGTCAAAAAATGTTGTTATTTAAGACCTCAAGATGGATTCTAAAGCTTTTCTTTGGAAATTTTCAAGGTGGGAGAAGTGGTAAAAATGACAAATAAAGTTGATTCCTTTGAATATTCCACTCTAAAATAAGGATGCAAAATAATATATTTCTCCAACCACAATTATTTATACCTTATATACCTTCCTCTTGGATCGTATCTAGTAACATATGAACAAATTTATTTACCTAGAACATCTAAGTAAAAGGCATACTCACATTTCTTAGAAGAACATAATATTCCATCGTCAAAGTCCTCCACCTCCTCAAGTTAAAAAATAATATTAGGTGAAGGAAAACTTACTTTGAATCCTAACACACCAATAGGATGTGCATTGAGGGACAAGCTCAGGAACATCTGATTGCAGAAAAAAGAAGTCATTTCAAATTACTCTCAAGGTTCATTCAGTGTCGGGATGAGCTTGGAGGAGTTGGAGAAGATATTCCCTCTAGATAACTAAAGATCCTAGCCCTCCTAGGGATTCTAAAATCTAGACATAGCTATTTGCACTCTATAAATGGAAGGGAAAAATTACCAAATCGGGAGAGACTTTGATCTGATTTGGTGTAAGAAGAAATTCAACAAAATACTAGATATGGAATGACATCCAAATCTGAGGGGGAAGAGAATTTTGCCTAGGTTGGAAACGGCAATAAGGGCAAGGGAAAGAAGGCCCAAAGAAAACTAGAGTCTAGTTAGAACAATGGAAAGAAGAAGGACTTGAGCAAGATAAAATGTTTTTACTGCCATGAATTTGGGCATTATGAAATAAAGTGTTCACATAAGAAGTATAAGAAGAGGCCTTTAAGGGGAGGAAGAGGTGAAGTACTTGCCTCACAATTCGAATTAGGCTTCACCCTGATTGCATGTATGGACACCACTATAATGGGGATTGCATGGTATCTATATTCAGATGCCTTGTTCCATAAGACATGATGTAAATAATTATTTAGTAGGCTAGAGGAGAAGGATCTCCATATGCACATAGAAATTGGGGATGATGGGTGGTACACTACCAAAGGAATTGGTATTGTAACCTTTAAGAGGGATTCATGCTCCCATCTTCATCTAAAAGATGTCATGTATGTACTTGGCATGAAGAGGAACTTTCTCTCTATATTTGTATTGGAGGATCATGGCTATGATGTTGTTTTCAATAAGGGGAAATCATTTTTGAGACATGTAGATACTAAGTAAGTGAAACGGATTGGAGTTTATGCGAATAAACTATACAAACTTGAGGTGGAATCTTGTGATGCACTAAATAGAGAGGTAGGAGAAGCGAAAAGTTGGGATGTTAGAGAACTTTGGCATAGACACATGGGACACTTACACCATGGGGCCTTAAAAATCATGGAACATTTTACTACCAGTCTCTTGAAATGCAACCTTGCCCAACATGATGTTCGCAAAGGGATGCACATTCGGGAAATATGTCAAATATACCTTCCAGGGCCAAGATAACAAAGTTGAAGTAATCTTGGAGTGTGTCCACTCTAATGTACGTGGACCATTTTCTACAACCTCTACAACAAAACACAAGTATTATATTATTTTTGTTGATGACTTTTCAAGAAAATGTTGGATCTACTTCATGTGGAAGAAGGATGAAGTTTTCTCAAAATTTGTTGAATTCAAAGAATTGGTTTAAACAAACACTAGTCAAAAATTGTAAGCCCCAAGAAGTGATAATGGAGGAGAATATGTATCTAGCACCTTTAAGGACTTTTGTGCTAAAGAGGGTATTAGAAGAGAACTGATAACACCCCATAACCCACAACAAAATGGGGTGGTTGAAAGGAAGAACAAAAGAATAGTGGAAGTAACAAGAGGCATGTTTCATGATCAGGCTTTGTCATTACACCTATGGGCATAAGCATGCAAAAAAAAAAGTTTATTTGCAAAACCAGAGTCCTCATAGAATACTTGGCATGATCACACCCAATGCTTTCTATGGGAGGAATCCAACTATCTCTCATTTCAAAAATTTTGGAGCTATTATGTATTGGCATGTCTCTAAGGATAGCAAGAAGAAACTTGAGCTTACAACTGAGATGGGACCCTTTGTAGGATACATAAAGACACCACATAACTATAGGGTGTATTTGTCACCACCCAAGGTGATAGTAACGAGGAGAGATGTCAAATTTGATGAGGAGAAGGCTATGAGATGCTCTCTAGAGTGAAAGTTGAGTATCCCAACATAGGAGGAGCTTATAGTTCCTAAGGAGGAGCCTCATGAAAAGCTTTAGGAGGTTTTGGAGCAACCACATGTAGAGGAGTAGATAAGAGGTTGAGTGGAGGCATCCACTCAATGATAATCTTTTGTAGACATTAGGAAGAGAACCAAAGAAGATGACATATTGGTACAAGATGAATGGGAGCATGTGGGAGCTCCTTCATCTTATCACAACCTATATGAGGTCACCAGATAGGTACATTTGGTATATGGCACTCATTATAGAGCTCATTGAGTCTGGGGCTTCTTCATTTGACGAAGCAGTTTCTCAACTAATGTGGGTTGATGCCATGGTAGAAGATTACGACTCCAACATGAAGAACAATATATGGGAGGTGGTGTCGAGGCTAGAAAATAAGTTAGTGGTTAGTTCCTGATGGATCTACAAAGTGAAGCATGTAGCTGATGGGAGCATCGAGAAGTACAAGGCTAGATTTGTGGCCAAAGAATCCTCTCAGGAACATTTGCACTAGTGGAAAGATATTCCTCTATCATAACCATTCTAGCTTTAGCTAAATAGATAGGGAGGAAGATCCACCAAATGGATGTGAAAACCACCTTTCTTGATGGTGTTTTTCAGGAAGAAATTTACATAGAGCAGCCAGAGGGATTTGAGACATATGACTTGGAGATGTGTGTAGACTCAGAAGAGCCATGTATGGTCTCAAACAAGCACCCTGAGCATGGTACACTAGAATTTGTACATATCTTAGTAGATTGGGATTCACAAAAATTGAAGTAGATGCCAAACTCTATCACATTCTGGTATAGGGAAATTTTCTTATCTTGGTATTGTATGTTGATGATTTGATACTCAAAGGAGATGCATAGTTGATTCGGTCTTGCAAGGAGGACCTTGCAAGATGATTTGAGATGAAGGACATGGGATTGATACATTACTTCCTTGGGCTAGAAGTATGGTAGCATGATGATTATATGTTTGTGAGTCAGGGAAAGTATTCCTCTGAATACTTTTTAGATTTGACTTGGAGAACTACAAGCCTATGGACACACCTCTAGCTACAAACTCAAGGAAGGAGAGTGCTTCTTTAGGAAAGGTAGTAGATGCTACCATCTATAAACATCTTCTGGGATCCCTAATGTATTTGGTGAACACAAGGCCTAACATACACTATGCAACTAATCAATTGAGTCAAGCCATGGTGAATCTTACCAAGCTTTATTGGAAGGCAACAAAGTCTATATTGAGGTACCTCATACGAACAACTGAGTATGGGGTATGGTATAGGAGTAGAAAGGGAGAGAAGCTCCAAGGCTTCACTAATTTAGATTGGTAGGGAGTCTATTAGACAAGAAAAGTACTTTGGGTCATATCTTCAACGTTGGGTCTGTAACTATTTCTTGGTATAGTAGGAAAGAAGGGTATGTGACACTCATGTCAAAGGAGGCTAAATACATGGCTACAAGTCAAGAAGCATGTGATGGAATATGGATGAAGACAATAGTAGATGGATTCAATAGTGATGTATTGTGATAATGAAAGTTGTATCAAACTCTCTAAGAATTCAGTATTTCATGACAGGTCCAAGCACATTTATATCAGGTACCATAACTTGTAAAATTGTGTGTAGAGGAGAATTAGGATGCTACAGTACATTCTAACTGAGAAGTAGGATGCATATATATTGAAAAATGAATTGTCTAGAGGAAAATTCAAATTCCACAGGTGCAAGCTATGGGTAGTTCAAAATCCCTTTCTTGCTAAGAGGGAGTGTTAGAAAATGTAGCATGAGAGGCTAAATTTGACTTTTTCCCTAGTTAAATTTAGTAATCCAATTTTCCAAATCAGCAAGATGACTTGGATGTTAGTTAACGTGTGAGACATGGCCTTGTATACTTGTTTACTCAGTAAGTTCTAGTTATAAGCTAGAATCAGAGTTGTACATGTCGTGTTGCTAAAATTTAGCAATCTAATTCAGTTATTTTCAGTTTGACTCAGTTAACTAAGCTCAAGCAACTAGTAGAGTCAGTTGAACGTCAGTTGAGTATTAGAATTGTTTTTAAATCAACGATCTCTCAGTTAAACTAGTAAATCAACAAAAAGTAGCCTAGACATGTGTGGAATTTGTATTGCCAAACTAAAGTAGAGGAAAAGGCAAATTGTAATTATTAATTGTATACTAGTTGAGCGTACATGTTGGGAATTGAGGCAGGTGATTGATTAGTTGGTATTTTCACAAGGGAATAGTGAATTACCCTATTGTTTAGGAGCTAATTTCCTCATGAATTGTGTAAGGAAAGAGGAGAAAGATGGGGCCATTAATTGACTAAGTGTTTCTCGGAGAAGGACAATCAGTAGGAGAACAAGTTTATAGTGCTTGGGCTCCTTCAGGATTGAAGCAAGACATTGTAATAGTTTCTAATTCTCATATGATTAATTAAAAGTAGTGGAAGGGTTTTTCCCTATTGGGTCTCCCTATAAATAATTTGTTATTGTGTTTTTTTTATGGTTGCATGTCATTGCATGTGTTTCTAAATTGTCATTTCCATTTCGCATAATAGTATAGGAAAATTGTAATCTTTTGTTCTCAATGTGAATACATCAGTAGTAGAAAATTTATATTTTTTTTTACAATCTTAGGGTGTTGTAGGTAACAAATATATGAGCGATGGGTGGCTAGAAATGTTCCCAACACTCCCAGTTCTACCTAGACCACATTCTTTACCTTTAGGATTCTCACCCAAAATGAAAGAATATTTAGCCAGGTGTATAGACGCTTCCCTTAACTCAGATTTGATCACCAAGGTCAATGGATTATGGTTTTTGTATATACACATAACATGGTTCCATTAGGCTGTGGTTTCACCAACACAGACTAGGTGTTGGACCTACTAGCATGTCAGTAAAGTCACATCCACCCACTTCCTCTTGACCTCGAAAACATATCATATATGGACTAAAAAAAAACTTAGGCTACGTTCATAAAGCAGAACTATAATTTTTGTGCACTCACCCTCTTGTAGTTTCAAGGAGACTCGTGGCCCAATTCCTCATACCTAAATTCTTAGGTTTGACAGAATAACTAGCGTAGGGATTGATTAAACTAAGTATACTCATAAATTTTGAAATCAACTAACTAAATATGAACACATAATTTTGCATTCACCATGCACATAATAATGAATAACATATTCTAGGCACACTTTAAAATTCATGTGCATACATAAGAACATGCTAATGATGAATATATAGTGAGCATCAAAACTCAAACATTCATTTACATTTACAAACACGTAAGATCTTGCACCATTCACAAGGTAACAAGATTCATTACAATCCATAAGGAAATACACATACACAATGTACACTTATCTGTGTGTTTAATTATGACTAAAAAATGAAGGAAGGACTTCAACTGTCCACATAATTGTAAGGCAACCACATTGCTATATTTCTTGCAGTTGATTACCCTGAGTTAGATCCAAAGTGTGAGGGGATGCATATTAAGGGAAATTGAGGCTTAATCACAAAACCAAGAGAAGGAGTCCAAAATTTAGTTATTTTTCAACTCTCCTACAATATGAAGAACCAAAGTGACCCACCATGTGAATGCAATAACATAGAAGTTATCTCTAATCATATCAGCAGAGATCAAAGGGACAAAGTGGAATTGATGTCGAGGAAATCTTGCCAAAAAAAGTTGTCGCTTGTTTAGAGTCGTCTACCCCAACAAAAATAAAAGCACAAAAAATCATTTTGTTTATATAACATGAATGGTAAGTGAAATAACCACCTCAACATAGGCACAACACAGTAGTAGGCTATAATCTAGTGGACTAGGACACGCTGTCAAAGTCAATTTTGTAGTTGTTAGATAATATTATCTTAAATTGATATGTTTTTGTCTTAATTATTAATTATCTTAAACGAGTTTTGTCTTAGCTAGCCATTTTCTTAAATATAAAGTTTTGTCTTAAAATATTTTTGTCTCAAACTGTTTTTGTCCTAAATTTAAAGTTTTGTCTTAAAATATTTTTATCTCAAATTGTTTTTGTCTTAAATATAAATTTGTCTTAAAATATTTTTGTCTTAAACAATTTTGTTTTAAAATATTTTTGTCTCAAACAACTTTTGTCTTAAATTTAAAGTTTTGTCTTAAATTGTTTTTGTCTTAAATATAAAAATTTATCTTAAATATAAAATTTTGTCTTAAAATATTTTTGTCTCAAATAGTTTTTGTCTTAAATTTTATATTTAAGACAATTCAATTGATATTAAATTTTAATATAAAATAACTAAGATAAAAAGTGAGCCCCAAGGGTTAGCTCAATTGGTTGATTCCCCATTGTTAAGTACCTCGCCGATTGGGAGGTCACATGGTCAATTCTCCTTGACGCCCTTTGAGTTAGGCCTGCTAGTATGGCGAACAAGCTTTAAAATATTCCCTTCAAGGTTGATCTGCCTAGATTTTTCCATGGGAAAAAAAACAAATAAAAAGTGACTTTTTAAGACAAAATATTTCTTTTGTCTTAAAAAAATTCTTAAAAGTACGCTTGGTGTAGTAGTGCTAATATAGCTATCAGACAAGCTTCCCCAATACCAATGGTGTGAGACTCATTCATAAGTTGGGAACTTTCCTTACTAATAGATAAGGAAATGGCTATTGATATCATCACCATTAGTTAATGCCCATGGGGCTGCAAGGCTTAGAGGTATGGTAGGAAGAGATCAAATTTTGGGCTTATATATTGCAGTTAATTGGATGTTGACCTCTATTCTTACATTGATTTCTAATTTTAAGTTGTGTTTTTTTTGTTTCCTCTTGCTACGGAGTTTAGGGGTGGGAGTACAGAGGATCAAATATTAGGTCTTTTCCTATGGTTTAGACCTCAAGGGCTCAGTTTTTATCAATGAGTTAATTTATTGTCTTTACAATTGATTGAAGTTATATATACAAGCCCATCTAAATATTTGATATGCACTAAGATATTTCTAGGGTTGAGTATTTTAGGGATAAATGATATTGTCATTGGGTATATTTTTCAGATTCTATTTCCTCATCCTTTTTCCTCTATATTTTCAACCAATTTAATCTGAATGGATCCCTCATGAAAAAAAAATTCTATGATGTTTGTTAGTTCTTGAATAAAGTATTTCCTTGGGTGTGTGTCATTAAAATCTTGGGTACATTCCAGTGCATCCAGGTGATGTTGTCCATATCCAATATTTTTATATTATGTTTTTATGAAAATCATATTCAATTTGAGAAGTACCATAAAATATTTCATTCTCTTGAGATTTAATGAACATGGTACATAAGCCCTAAATCTACTTCCAAAATTTCATGCCCTCCTTCCATTAACTTAACAAGGCTTGGATCAATGAGCCTTCAATTTTTCTTTCCTCCCAGATTATGGTCCAAGCAAAATTGGTTTTAATTTCCTCTAATTCGAATGGAGGATTTACCATTCAATATGTAGGTGGTCTTGTGATGTAGATGGACAACATGTATGTCATTTTCTCCTACAACATATTTAATCTCAATCATCATATTTGCAATGTTCATTACAAGCATCCAATTTATTACAAATCAGATTTAATTTTTCTATATATCATGGAGCTTCTTGTCCATTAAATTTTCAAATATGGAACAAATTCTTCAATAAAAAAAAATTATTCCCTAAAGGAGAAAATCCCATTATATTGTTTCTTTGAACTATTTTCCATATTGGATGATATGCTAATCTACAATATTAATATACCAAGCATGGAATTTTCACCATATGTAAGGCTAATTAACCCCTTAAGGTACTTTGATCATGATACATAAGAAGTAGCTACATATGTACTAGAATGGGAATAGATAGCAAGGAAAATTTTCATCTTGATCATTTCTTCCATGGTGTAACAAGCTAAAAGTTCTTCTGAATTACAAGAGAAACATTTGAAGTGACTATAACACTCTACACATATGAAATCATCCCAAAAATATAATATTTTTAAGAAGCCATCCTTTCCCAAACACATACACATCGAATTGGATTTTTCATCTAAGTCAAACCCTTCCATGTACTGTATCTCCATAATGTTATATATATATATATATATATAGATAGATAGATAGATAGATAGATAGATAGATAGATAGATAGATAAACTTTCCATCCTCTATTACCATTTCCAAACCCTCTCCATTGTGCACGTATAGGTCTCCATATGTTTTCATTTTACTACCCAAAACAACCAATAGATTAAATGGAAATTTTCTACATTCCTTAGTTGTCAAACCTATTTCTTATATTGGACATCGGTGGTATCTAGGTGAGATTCAAGTGTCACATTTTATCCATTTGTAAGTGTTACCAAGTCTGATAGATTGAAAAAAACATAACAAGTTCCCTTTGGAAATAGGGTGAGAATAATACCATTTTACCCAATAGGAACTGGGTGCTAATTCGTAGTGTATTATTATCATTGGTGAATGTGAAGAATGGAGGCATGGAAATGGGAGACCCCTTAGTGTGAGCTTCAAAATACAATGTGTAGATATAAGGAATGAGCTTGTATCTAAGACCTAACACCTACTTTGCAAATCTTTCGACTGATTCCCATGGTAAAGCTAGTATTGGTGTCTATTTCTCTTGTTTGATTGATCTATGGAAAAAGGATAAAAAGGAGCTTAGTTTAATCCAACTATTGTAAAGCTCTTTGTTTGTGTCTTTTAAAAATCTTCAAATATTAGCACCTACCAATAGGATTACAAACAATCCAAAACTCATCATTGTAGGTATGGAGTATGATGGATCATTCCATGTTGCAACATTATCTCTTATATAATGTGCAACATAGGCACCTGAACTAAAGGTATAATGAGTAAATATGTATTGTCTATTATGTAGTACTTAGTTCAATGTCTTATTCATCACAATAGTTTTTGATAACCTATAAATATTATGAGCATTTTAATCCATGACACCATGTGGGTATTCCTGCCCTTCCGAGTTTTCTAGTAATTCTCTACAACCAAGCTTCCATTTGGACTAATGAGGCAATAATCTCAACATTTCTCCTTAAGATAAGAAATTGTACATTGTTGAAAACGCACATAACAAAGTTCATTGTTATGGAACAGTTATTAAGGATTCCTTTTTACTATGAATGGCATGTATTTCCTCTATTGTACACTATGAATCGAATTTAGACTTCCATCTCCTCGTCTACCTCAATAATCTAGTCCCTTGAAACTGTCTCAATTTTAAAGAACTAAGCCTGTTATCTTTCTTTGTCCTACTCTTGGTCAAGTACAAGATTTCCACAAACTGTTTTTAGTGTAGTAATTACAATATTTAAGGCTTTATGCAATGAATCCATTGTATCTATGTCATGTTTTCTTTCTCTACAAATGTATGAGCTCCCACGCCAAGGGTTAAACTCGAGGCAGCAGAATGTCTTGTTTTTATGTTGTACAAACAAGGGGGTGTATGTTTGGGGCCACGTTGATAATTTATGTTAGGACAAATACTAGGGAGGGGGAGAATAAGTGTTTTACACACCTTCGATTTCAATTTATTTATTTTTTATTCTGATTGTTATATGTGACAATTGTAAAGGAAACTAGCGTAAGTACTCGATTGTTACTACAGAAACCTGTGTGTATCTAGATAACTTATTTGATCATCTTTACAACATTAATCAGTGCATTATTATTCCATTATTTATCAATTAAACAGTAAGTATGAGTAATTAAGAAGTAGATAGAATATAAACACACAGAATCATATCAACACCATGCTTTTCTTTTAGGTGGAAACCCAATGTGGGAGAAAACCAGCATTGTTGTTGTCTTTATCTTCTTCTTTTATTAAACTTAATATTCTTACAATCTTGTACTAGCATAGAATTTAATGAGTACATAAGCTCCTACCTGCAAAACAATACAACCTTGTCTTGTTTTCCAGCTCCTACTAGAGGGGAGCTACAACCCTCTTTGTGAAGACTTCTATCATCATCTTTTTGTGGCTCACTTTTCAAAATGTTTCAAACTAGATCCACTCTCAACAATTATGAGATCAACTACTCAAATATTGGATCATCAAATATTCTAATGTAACCAATGTAACTTTGATCATCAAAATTAGCCAATGAATTGACCCCACACATGTTTGTTCTAACTAGCACAACCAAAATTGCTACTGTGATTATATATATCATGGTTGACCAATATTGGGTTTAAAAAATTTACCCTTTGTAGTGAATGTTTAAATAGTTGCTCATGATCAAACTTGGTCAACACTATGTTTACCATATTTGGTTATAGTAAACCTTATTTAGTTAAATACATCCTCATTCAATGTAACTAAACCATATTTAATTACAGTCAACCATAGTTGACTAAAGTCATTCGTCGCCAACCTTAGTCAAATATTTTCATCCTTGGCCAGCCTCAATAAAGATTTTAAAAAATTTAATAATAAAAAATTTAATATTATAAAGTTAACTAATAATAATACAGTTATGTTGGAAATGCAAAGAACTCTATGCAATGTTGCAATGGGACATTTCAAAATGTGGTCAACCACATATGTGGTTAACTATGTTCAACGACATTTAACAGTCAGCAATGTTCAACTTTAATCAAACATAATTTTATGTTAATATTATTGATTAAAATTAAGAATCTAACATGTAACATCAAAATCTTATAGAAACCTATCGAACATCACAATGCGACAAACATTGTCTCAATGTTACATTACATTACAATTTATCCAATGCTGCAAAGAGACATTGCATAACTTAACAATCATGGCCTCAAAGTGACAATCAACATGATAATGATTGGTGCAATGTTACATTACATTGAAATTTATTTAGAATTACAAGGCGACATTACAAAATTTGGTTTAATAATAGGGTTCCTTATATTGGGTTTATAATATTGGAGTATATAATATTGTGTTTAAAATATTAGGGTTTAATACTGGGTTTTATAATCTTAGGTTTATAATATTAATCTTAATGTTTATATATATATATATATATATATATATATATATATATATATATATATATATATATATATATAATATATAATATATATATATATATATCACAAGAAACCATCACCTTGCCTCACATGTAACTACTAGTAAACCTTTGGGGGTTTATGGTCTGTCCTCCTTTCGTAAATTGGGCCACAACTCGGGGATTTGAACCTTGGATCTCTTAGTTTTCACAAATTTTACATTACTTTGATCACCAATTGAGCAACCCATAGTAATTTAGCATTTATAATATGAATCCTACATTTTATAATATTAATGGTAGGGTTTTTAATATTAATCATAGGTATTATAATATTAATCTTAGGGTTTATAATGTTGGTTTTAGGGTTTATAATATTCAATTTAATATTAGGGTTTAATATCGTGATGTTGGAATGGTACATAAATGTGTCCAATGTTGCATTGTGACAAACATTTTCTCAATGTGACAATCGATCTTACAATGACTCTCACAATGTTACATTACGTTGCAACTTATTCAATGTCACAATGCGACAATACAAAATTGGTGCTTTTATATTAGGGTTTATAATATAAGTCTCTCTAATATTAGGTTTATAATATTGTGTTTAATATTGGGTTTATAATATTAGGGTTTAATATTAGGTTTATATTATTGGGGTTTTTAATATTGGGGTTATAATATTACGTTTAGTATGAGGGTTTGAAATGTTGGCTTTTTAATCTATCCAACATTGCAATGTGACAAGCATGATCACAATGCAACAAGCAGTGTGACAATCATTATCACAATGATACAATACATTTAAACGTATTCAATGTCGCATTGTGGCATTGAATAAATTAGAGTTTAATATTATGGATTATAGTATTGGGTTTATGGTTTAGGTTTTATTGTGGTTTATAATATTTGGTTTAGGGTTTATAATATTAAGGTTTATAATCATAGGTTTTATAATATTAGCCTTAAGGTTTTTAACCCTTTGGGTTTATAATATAAATCCCACAGTTTAATATTTATCCCTTGGGTTTACAATATTGTTAATCCCTTGGGTTTATAATATCAATAATCATTTGCATTTATTAATCCCTTTGGTTTATAATATTACTTTTCAATGTGGACTTTTAATCTATTAGGTTAACAATATAATCTTAGGGTTTATAATCATTTGGGTTTCTAATATAAATTTTAGGGTTTAATATTATTCCCTTTGGTTTATTATCCCTTGGGGTTTATTAATATGTTGAGTTTATATTATTATTAATCCCTTGGGTTTATATAAATAATAATTTGTGTTTATTAATCCCTTAGGTTTATAATATTACTTGTAGGGTTTATAATATCGTGGGATTATAATATTAATGTTAGGGTTTAATACTAATCCCTTATGTTTATAATCCCTTGGTATTATAATATTAATCCCTTGGTTTATTGATCCATTGGGTTTATAATATTAATAAGACCTTGGGTTTACAATATGAATCCCTTGGGTTTATAATATTAATAATCCATTGGATTTATAATAAAAATCCTAGGGTTTAATATAATTCCCTTTGGTTTATTAATTCATTGGGTTTATAATATTAATCCTAGGGTTTAAAATCCCTTGGGTTTATTATCTCTTGGGTTTATTATATTAATCCACGGGGTTATAATATTAATCCTAGGGTTTTTAATTCCTTGAGTTTATAATATTAATCCTAGGGTTTGTAATATAAATCTTGGAGTTTAACATTATTCTCTTGAGTTTATTAATCCCTTGAGTTTATAATATTATGAGTCCCTTGGATTTATAATATTAATCTTAGGGTTTAATATTAATCCTATGGTTTAATATTATCCCCTTGGGTTTATTATGTCTTGGGTTTATAATATTGATCCATTAAGTTTATAATATTAATCCTAAAGTTTATAACCCCTCAACTTTATAATATAAATACTAATGTTTAATCTTATTCCCCTAGGTTTAGAGTATAAGTCTAAAAGTTTATAATATTGAGTTTATAATATTGCATTTAGTATTAGGGTTTGAAATGTTGGGTTTTTAATCTATCCAACGTTGTAGTGTGATAAGCATCATCACAATGTGACAAGCAGTGTGACAATCGTTATCACAATGATATAGTACATTGAAATTTATTCAATGTCACATTGTGATATTCAATAAATAAAAGATTAATATTCTAGTTTATAATATTGGGCTTAGGATTTAGGGTTTATTTTGGTTTATAATATTGGATTTAGGGTTTATAATTGTAGGCTTTATAATATTAATCCTAAAGATTAATATTAGTCTCTTATGTTTATAATCAATTGAGATTATAATATTAACCTCTCAACTTTTTAATGTTAATCCCTTGGGTTTATACTATTAATTATCCATTGGGTTTATTAATCTCTTGGTTTTATAATATTAATAATCCCTTGGGTTTATAATATTAATCCATAATATGTATAATAATATATTAGAGTTTATAACCTTAGGTTTTATGATATTATTCTTAATTTTGATATATTAATCTTAGGATTTATAATATTAATCCTAGGTTTTAATATTAATCGCTTATGTTTATAATCCCTTTGGTTTATAATATAAATCTTAGGATTTATATTCCTAGGGTTTAATATTATTCCTAAGGTTTATAATATTAATCCTAGTGTTTAGTATTAATTCATTGAGTTTGTAATCCTTTGAGTTTATAATATTAATTTGTAATCCTTTGATTTTATAATATTAATCTCTTGGGTTTATTGATCCCTTGGGTTTATAATATTAATAATCTCTTAGGTTTATAATATTAATGCTTTTGGTTTATAATATTAATCCATTGGCTTTATTAATCTTTTGTGTTCCCTTGGGTTTATAATGTTAATCACTTGGGTTTAGAATATTAATTCCTTAGGCTTATAATATTAATAATCCATCATGTTTATTAATCCCTTGGGTTTATTGAGCCAAGAGGCTCATTCTACAGCCCAACATTAGAGAGATGTGTAAGTATGTCCATGTTAAACTTTGAGTTGATATATATATATATATATATATATATATATATATATATATATATATATTATATATATTATATATATATATATATTAATAATCTCACTCTTTCAATATTGTATTTAATATTGAATAGATATTATTTTAATATATTAAAATAATAACATTTTATATGCATAATATATCATAGAAGTCATAGGTTTTGTATATAAGTCTTAGAAGTCGTAGGTTTAAATAGATATGGGGATAGAGTCTGTATGTCTTACCAGTTTTTATTATCCAAATCACTGAGGGTAGGTGGGTCCTTTATCTTAGAAATAAGGGGCTTTCATACACCAATTTGGTGTGTGGATTGACCTATAATTTGTTTGAAATAATATTAAATTCAAATATTTTTTTATGTTTTATTAAATATAATATTGTCACTTCCAAATTACTATTTTTTCTAAATTTAGATAATAAAAAAATCTAATTTTTTGGTACTCTTCACAATGTTCCCTAACATATATACATATATTGCAAGTATTTTTTTAAATAAATAAGTTATTTATGTGTTGTGGTAGTAATATTTTTTTTTCTCGGGGAGAAAAATCATAATTTCATTAGTTGGTGAAATTACATGTTGTAGATTCCCTCAGGCATATGCAATATTGTGACCAAAGTCAATTGTTATAGTTCAGAGATAATTACAAGAAGACCCCGAAGGGTGTACTGTGCTAAACATATACAAAAACCAAAATATCACCCAGAGGTGTTAACAATTCATGAAAAAAAATTGACTATTTACATCTTAATAGAAGCCTATATTATAAACAAAAATTGTTGTGAAAATTAGGGGTTGTCCCCCCTTTGAAGTTCCCTATCTATGTATGCCCTATGGAAAAGCTAGTAGATTCTTTCTGGAGTATGTTCAATAATTATCCATTCTCCTATAGGACGATTCGTCACCTCTTTCGAAAGCTTGTCCGTGCTTTCATTTCACTCCCCATAGAAAGAGTTGCTCCCATTGTAGACTTAGAGCATGTCCGAGGAGGGGATGGAGATGACATCCTTGGAAGTTTTGTTTACTGAGTCGAGGCGACATCTGCATCCTTTGCAGGCACATGTCCAGGTAGTTGTTCATCCATGTTCAGTTCTTCCGACAAACGGTGTTTGACCCCACGAGAAGCCTCTAGAGCCGGTGATGAGAGTAGCAAACAATCCTTGTACAGGTGCCCCACTTTGTGACATCTTCGGCAACAGAATGACACTCCTTCATAGCCGAGGTTATGTCTATTCGAGAAATGTCTCCAATGAATAGTAATTTTCTCCTCCGAGCCCTCCCTAATATTAAGTTGAACAAGAATCCTAGCCATAGTCATGATTCTGGTCTTCTCATAGGAATTATCATGTTCAAGATAAGTCCCCAGGGCATCGCCTATGTGCTTGAACACCTCAGGGATCCAAAATTGCATGGGTAATCCAGGTAGATGAACCCGGATAGGTCCCAATCCCAATTGTTCTCGTTCCGGGTTAAATAAGGGATCCCATCGCTTAAGGAGGACTGGGGCCATCTCAATGTGCCAAAAGTGGGAGAGGATCCAATCCGTATACTCTTCTTTGTGAAACTGGAGGGCAAACCAACCACGGGCCAAAACCCTAATAATGGGGAGTTCCTATAGTAGGGAACCCTAAATCTCCATAGTCTAGTGGTGAAGGCGCTCGACAGAATAGTTCCTACCTCGCACATGCCCGACTAAAACCTTCTTCGCCATGTCAAATACATCACCCACCAGAACATCCTCATCGAAGGTCAAGTTGATGTCCATATCCACCACCTTGAGGCACCTACCCTTTTTCGGCTTATCTGTGCGGTGCCCCGTGGGATGATCTCTTAGCAAACTCTGGCAATGTTGAGAAGTGTTGTGGGGCATTGATTGAGTAGATTTAGGGTTTGGTATGGGGAGTTGAAGCACCCAGACTGAATTGGCAAGTTAGGGTTAGGACAGTCAGATACAGGGGGAGCAAAAGAGTGTGCAGGTTTGTGGAGGTTAAATGGTCTAGCTAGAGTGCATGAGGATTATGGCACAGTCAAGGGCATGGAGAAAGGCGGAGGTTGTTCCAATGGTGAATAAAGGGTAGGAGATGACTGAAGGCAAGTACCCAGCAAGTTTAGGGTAGTCAGAGGTAGAGGCGGGTAGTCTATCCCCGGGAGGTCTTCAAAGTGAACAGCAGGCGGAGGCAGCTTGCCAGTGGAGCGTGGGTGGTAAGGCTTAGACCGTGCATCTGGTAGTGGATGATTTTTGGTAGACCAAGGACCAGGTTCAAGTTTAGATTGCGGAAGTGTCCATATGGCTTGGTCGAGATTGGGGTCCACCTTGTAATCCACGAGGTCTTCCGCATCCATTGGGAAATTACGGTTACTCTATTGTGGTAGTAATATGAAGGGGAGGTGAGTTCTTTTCCCTTTTAAGTCAAAAAGTATAGATACAATTTTGTGAGAAATTGTAATTTTTTATCTTTTAAAGTGTGTTTTTAAAATGTGTTCTGGAATATATATATGTATGGTACACTTATACTTTGCAGATTACATACCTTAAAGTTACTATCATAAAAATTTGGTATAAAATTTTATATGAAATTGATCAAGTTGGCATTGAAAATGGATTGAAATATTTTAATTATGTTTGATATTGAAATATTCTTTGTTATTGGTTTTCTTTCTTTTGTTATTAAGAATGTAGTTCCACTTGATCTATGTGAATGGTGTTTGGGAGTCCATATATGTACATGTGAAATTCTATATTCATGTAAAGACTCAACCAATTCCACTTATTAAAAATAACGTAAAATTCTATTTTTAAATGTCAGCGAAGTCAATAGAGTGATCAGTTTTAGAAAAAAATATATTTTATTTTGTTATGAGAAAATTTATTTGTAAAAGAGGAAAAAAATAGAATAAAGACAAAGACAATAACTAAAAATAACCTAAAATTCCATTTTCAAATGTCAATCAAATCTCTAAAATTCCATTTTTAAATGTCAACCAAGTCAAGGGGCTGATCAGTTTTAGAAAAGAATATATTTATTTGTTATGAGAAAATTTATTTGTAAAAGAGTAAAAAAAACACCCTTAAATAAAGGCAAAGGCAATAGCTAAAAAAAAATTGCTAAAAATAGGAATTTAGATAACTACTGCCCAATAAAGAAGCGGAAGTGGAGGTAAACTCCCAATAGAAGTGGAAGTGGAGCGTAAACTCCCAATATTATTTCCACTTGAGCTCCCAATATTATGAATTACATAAGCAAATGAGTTGAAGAAGCAATTATTGGATCAAAATGTTATTCGAGGAAGAATGAATATTTTTGAAATAAAATAAAACACACAGTTTAGTGCTTCGAATATGGTACATGTCAAATTTAGGTGCTTATTGCGGGTCAAACATTTAAGAATTATCAATACGAATATTTTTGGGATCGTGCTTAAATTCTCTATTCCGATGAATTTAAGTTATCTATCTTTCATATTGCACGATCCTCAAATTCCCTATTTTAATATTCTCATCCAAACCTTTATTTCAATGTTTTAAGTGTGTGTTGTGTATTTGTTACATCCAGACTCTCATCTAATCCTCAACCTCCCAATTTTCTATGGATCCATGTCAAAATTTTGAAATATATAAAATAAATTAGTTCTTCTAGGCGCTGCATTGGGCCATGCATTAAATATTAAATATAGTACTGAAGAAGAATCACAAAGCCATATAACTATATGCACGGAAAATTAACACACAAAAATTAAGCTGGCGGAAAAGGCAGAGAGCCATCATGTGGTCTCTCATGCTCATGTTGTTGGGTATAAGACCAAAGTCCCACATTGACTAGAAGTGGGGAGGATCATGGGTATATAAGGATGGACAAATATCTCCATTGGTATGAGGCCTTTTGGGGTAAGTCCAAAAGCAAATCCATGAGGGCTTAGGCCCAAAGTGGACAATATCATACCATTGTGGAGATATGTGGTGTCCAGAGTCCTTACAAGTGGTATCAGAGCCATGCCCGAAGTTAGCCAAGTGGATGAATCCTCGGAATGTCGAACGAAGGGGATGGACCCTAGTAATATCACGATAGGATCTGTGGATGAGCTTGGTTAAACAGGCGGTGTGCTCTGGATTCTTCATGGACGTGTCCTGGTCCCAACACGGTGAAGAGGAGTTGACCTGGGATAGAGCAAGCTCTCAAGGCAGGTGGTATTCCATGTAAGGCGTGCGCTTCCAACGCATTGGAGCGGAGAATCCTGGGTGGTAGAGAGTGGACGGATGGATAATCGTTTGACGGGAGGCTCGATGGTCCTTTGTTCGAGGGGAGGATTGTTGGGTATACGACCAAAGTCCCACATTGACTAGAAGTGGGGAGGATCATGGGTATATAAGGATGGACAAATATCTCCATTGGTATGAGGCCTTTTGGGGTAAGTCCAAAAGCAAATCCATGAGGGCTTAGGCCCAAAGTGGACAATATCATACCATTGTGGAGATATGTGGTGTCCAGAGTTCTTACAGTTATACTCGCGACGATTCCTGTAGAATTGTTTTGTCAATTCTACCTCCTGAATTCACCAGTCTGATTCATCCTTTGTCATCCTTATCTTATCTATTCGCTTGTTTTAATTGCTTTTAGTTAAAGTGCTCACTTTTTTCTCTCATTGAAGTGAATCTTGTATTTTGGCTCTGTGACCTAGTTTTTCAAGTTTTGAATAATTTGGCTTGGTTACTCGTCTTTTCAAGATTCATCTGCAACCCTCTTGTTGGTTTTCTTGAAGTTTTTCATCGCTTGTTTCTTGCTGATTGATGTTTAGTGTTTGTTGAGCCAATTCCCATGTCTATTTGATTATTTCACTACCAGACATAGATTACAATTGCTTGGGTCAATCAGTTTCATGCTTGCTCGTTTGTTTCTTTAGAATTCGAAGCTATCAAAGTCAAAGATTGCATTCATTAGTGTATGAAAGTGAAAGCAAATTTTTCATTCCAAGTTTTTCCTGTTTGAAAAAATTAGAAAGCCAATTTTGAATCTCTCATTAGTAGGATCGATGCACTGTAGGGATTGATGTGTTTATGCATTGTATCTCTTGAGTGACTGCATTTGCTGATCTTGGTTTTTTCTTGGTTTGGGAATAATCTCTCTACCCTTTTGTAAGTAGGAGTTCATCGAAATGAAAGATGTTTTATTCATTCTAGTTGCATCCTAGGTTTTGATATACATACGATAAGGCGTGGAAATTGAAACATAATTCAAGATCAACTCTAAAATGAACTGAATAAACCAAACAACGCATTCGAACATAACACACATTATTTAGAGGTCTAGGCTAGAGACGTGCTCGGGCATCGTTAAACCTAGTCTCTATTGTTTTCACTTAAGGTTGGGTGATTCCTCCTTCTGTGATCCAATAGCTGCTAGCACGGACTTGCGCTCCCAGTACCGTCGAGTATATGTTGGGAGACCCCACTAGGTTATCATCCTTTATCCTTAGGAAGCTATGTCTGCCGCCTTACAAACCATAACGCACTGAACACAACATTCGGGAAGACTAACTGTTGTACGGAAAGTCCTTGGTTTTCATATGATTGCCAAGGTGTATATGCAGTTTTATGGGTTGTTTAGTAAACCTTTTGCCTAGTTCTCTAGAGTAGTCACTTTCGTTCCTTTTTGAACTCCCTAAAAGAAAAGGTCCATCTAAGCACTTGTCCTTTCAGGCTCATTAAATATTCGAAGGTGACTAGAGTCATCTTTTCATCCTTTTCTCAACTCTTTAAAGATGAAAAGGTCAAGTTCTATTCCTATGTCTTAAAAATTTATTTGGCCATGTTCAAATTTACCCAGTTAGATCTTGTTTGCATTTTAGTTTGCATAGGGTTCTTTCCTTACTCATTAGTTTTCCTAGGATTTTGAATTGAATTATCCTGGTGGAATCACCGATCTCGTCTCCCATTCCAAGCAACCAAGGATCTCCATCTTCTGTCGCTCTTGAGGTACCGGTTGCTAGTGATACTCTTCCTGTTATCTTGAGTATCCAACTGCTTAACTCTCATGCTCCAGAGGACGAGTCCTACGACATCTGTTGGAACCCTGTTTGGGAGCCTTCCGAAGAAGACTTTCCCGTTACTCCTCCTAGTGTTTCGGTCCCAATGTCTTCCTCCGATATGGATGAGATGACCCCCGTCTCCAGTGAAGAGTCATTTGTGATAGAAAGTGAAATACCTATGCCTATGGAAACTTCGCCTTTCCAGGTTACTTCCCTTGGTGTCACATTGCCTTTATGATATAATGCTTTGGCGGACATCATCGATTCTAGATCTCCCCTTTTGAGTTCCATATGGTCTCGTACTGTCCCTCTAACTTCGGAACCTTTTACACCCCAAATTCACAATGTGTCTATCACATTTGTTCCAACCATTCCAACCGTTTGTGTGGCTTCTTCAACTCTTGTTGTCAGTGCTGCCACTGCTTCTTCAGTGATGACTACTATTGCCAGGCCTTCCAATGATGGCTCAACAGTAGGAGTTGTTAATCCTACACTAAGTGCCCTGCCTTCTTCTGGTTCCATTCTAGTAGGGGGGGCGTATGATCAATATATCCAAGCTCTTCGGATCCAGATCCACAAAATCCATTTCATTATTATGATTCTCACGGAGCTCATATGTATTACCCCGGACCTATGGCATCTCAACCTATAGTTGAGGTCTCGATTCCGTTGTCTGTTACTTGGGGCACCACTACTTATCATGGTGGCCAAGCATCGCTTGCAAATCTTCAAGGGCCACACTATCAAGGTTAGCCATCTTATGAGCATCCCTCTCATGGATAACAGTATTACGGACAACCTTATCCAAGGCAAACTGGAGACACACAAGGACAACCCTTCTAGGGACAACCTTCAGCTGGTGGTGGTTCATCTTTTACCTATTTTGGGCAACCTGTTGGTAATCTAGGACAACCTTACATACAACAAGGCCAACCTGTTATCCAGTAGGGCTACCCTTCTGGGAAAGTCGGTCAGCCTCACGTTCAGCAAGGCCAACCCACTGTCCAGCCTAATCAACCATCTGGATAAGTTGGTCAGCCCCAAATCCAACAGGGTCAACCAAGTGTCCAGTTTTCTCAGCCATCCGGTCAATCAGGATAACCCTCAGTTGCACAAGGTCAACCCAATACCCAGCAAGCTCAACCTTCTGGGCAAATGGGTCAACCTCAATCTCAACCAAGTCAACCTGCTAGCCAAATGGCTCAGCATCAGTTCTCCCAAGGACATTCATCTGGGCCTGCTCAACTGGGCGCTCAAATGATCGTTGCTTCTCAAGCTCCACCCAGTGTTCAGCCCCAGTCTGGGCTCCAGACCCAATCCGGTCTCTAAATTTAGGTTGGATCCCAATCCCAACTTGCTTATCAAATGCAGCCTGGCCCCCGGGCTCAGTTGGGAGCTCATCCGCCTTATGGTTTTCGACAACCCCAAGGGCAAACTCAACTTGCCCCATACCAAAATTATCAACAACCGCAGGTTAACCCTTATCAGAATTTTTAGCAACCATATGTTGCTCCTGTAGGTCAGGTTGGTAATCAGTGGAATGTAGGGGGTCAAATCCAGGGTCAACCATCTAGTTACAGCTATAACCCCTATGGGGAAAATTCCTACGGATTAAATCCGTCTGGGAAAAATCAATGGGGGCAACAGGGAACTGGATGGAACTCTGATGTTGTTTCTTATCCGCGGCCTCAGATGTCCTTCAACCCTCAATTACCCTTTTTGGCAACGTTGGAATTATCGGACATGTCCAAACTAACTAATGATCCCATTCTTCATAATTTGTATTAGCCACCGGTTCTGACTAAGATTCCCAGTGATTGTCCCAAATTCGATGGTAAAGTTGGAGAAGATCCCCAAGCTCATGTCATGATCTATCACTTATGGTGTTCATCGAATTCATGGCTTGATTATTCAATCCGGCTCTACCTATTCCAACGGACTCTCACTGGCTCTGCTGCCAAATGGTATATTGAGCTAGTTCACGAATCTTTTCAAGACTTTAACTCGTTGGCTATGGCATTTTTAACTCATTTTCAGTTGCCGATTTGATATGAAATGGGCACACACCTCCTAATATCTTTGAAACAAACCACGACCACACATATCTTTGATCATATCCATGAATGGACACGACGTCACCATTTGATTAAGTTTTGGATTCCTGATCAGCTTTTGACTAACTGGTTTACAACCTCATTCATCGGTCCAATAGCCCAGGACATTGCTATGGGGGCATGTGTAACTGAAGAGCAAGCTATTGCGCGTGCTCAGTACCTTGACTTGGTTTCCTCCCAATCCAGTACACTATATGATTATTTTCCTTATGCTTCGAGACCCAGAACTTCCAAAGCCCCGCCAACACCATCTGTTGACGATGTTATCTATTCTGTTAATCCGTCCTCTAAGACACCTTCCGCGAACGCTAGGAAGCAAAAATCGAACACTTCAAATGAAATGCTTCTCAGGCTATCTCCAATGCTGGTAACACTTCAGAGGTTAACGTTGTTCAGTCCACCACGGTGGACAAAGCTTCGAAACGAAAAAATAAGGGAAAAGGAAAGAATAAGGTCGACCAACCGAAGCAGGATTCCTCTAAACCTCCACCCGAGGAAGGTGCCAAGTGCAAGCATAAGTATCCTTGCCTTATCTGTGACGAGGACCACTATACCAAAGACTACCCGAGGTGGTCTGAAGTTAGTCATTTGTTGAAAGGTGCCCCTGGGACTTCTACCATGCTCAAAGAGCCTTTTCCCTCATAGTAAAATCAAATGGTGGATGATCCATCTCAATCCTCTTCTCCCTTTGGTTCTCAGGTATTTATGGTTGGGATGATTCCCGTCCACATTAGTACTCAGGCAAAAGAGTATCTATCGCCTACCGGGAAGGAAACTGAGGTCCCCTCTAGTGCTCCTCCGTCCAGTTCTGGTCCTCTCCATATCGAGCAACCTAGCACTGAATCGGTCACCCGACCCCCTCTTAGAGGGGTGCTTTGGAAGTCTTCTTACAACCCTAATGCTCGCGCTGCTCATCACTATAGCATTGTTGAGGACTTAGCCCAGGCTCCGTCAATTATGTCCACATTAGAATTTCTCTAGAGCTGCCCTTCCTAGAGGAAGTCCTTGCTATCAACTATCGGTGGCATTGACCCAGCCGACTCGGATTTGATTACTTTTGACCTAGACAGTCATGTACTGAGACTGCCTCTCCAAATTGCCTTCCTTATCCAAGTCATCATCAATTCTAAAACTATTCACCGAACGGTCATTGATGAAGGCGCTTCTACTTGCATTATGTCTGTTGCTTGTTGGAAGGCTATCGGTTCTCCAACTCTGAGCCAGTCTCCTACGAACTTGGAAGCCTTTGATGGGAGAGAGTCTCATCCTTATAGTATCCTCTAGCACTTGCCTATTACTCTGGAGGGGAAGACAGTCAAAGTAGAAGTCGAAGTTGTTGATGCCAATTTAACTTACAACCTCCTTTTAGGATGAAGTTGGACATATGCCATGCGAGCTGTGGCTTCATCTCTATTTCGTGTTATTTGTTTTCCTCATCAGGGGAAAATCATCACGGTAGACCAGTTGTCCTTCTTCACCTCTTCTTCCTCTGATGGCAATGTGCCTTTCGTGGAGCATACCTCCGTTCCATGTGAGAGTGTGGGTGTTGGACTCTTTAAAGATCCTACCCTTATGGGTGTTTTTTCACTCCCACCTCCCAACATTGCTCCCATTAACATGATTTCTGTTCGCTCTGATCCTTGGGTTTTTCCTCCTGTTGATCAGATAGAATCCTAGGGCGATGAGATGCCAGTCAGTCTTTTCTGAGCTCAACTACGTCGAAATTATTTCTGCATCGGCTCTATCCTCTGAATCTTCTCCTTCAAGCAAATCTCTCGACTCGTACGTTCAATCCCCTTAGCTTGGAGATGGCGATTCTTTCATTCTTGTTGTCCGTTCTTTTCATGAATTTCAAATCTACCAATGGAAGATGCATGCACCTCCTGCTTCTTTGCACCCTGTTGTTACCGTCGACCTTTTTGCTAAATGGGGCATTGATTATATGACCTGTAACCCTCGCTCGGCCAGGAGGCATCGGTATATCATCGTTGTCGTTGATTATTTCACGAAATGGGTCGAGGCGATGCCTACATTGTCCAAGGATGGTCACACAGTGGTGCAATTTTTATTCAATCATGTTATTCACGCTTCAGAGTCCCTCAGGCCATCATCACTGATCACAGTAAACATTTCCGTAATCATATGATGACTGAGTTAACAACCCAGCTGGGCTTGCGGCATGATAGCTCAACACTGTACTATCCTCAAGCCAATGGCCAAGTGGAAGTTGTCAACAAAGTTTTAGTCATGATGCTTCAATGTACCATCAACATGCACAAGTCCAACTAGAATTTGATGTTTTTCTCCACCTTATGGGCCTACCGAACTTTAGTGAAGGATTCCACCGGGTTCACCCCATTCCAATTAGTTTATGGTCTGGAGGCTACCCTTCCAATTGAGTGTGAGATCCCTTCTCTTAAATTAGCCATCGAATTACTCCCCAACACTACTCCGGTAGAAGAACGTCTTCTTTACCTAGAGCAGTTAGACGAGACTCGTCGACTAGCTTCTCTAGCCATTGAAGCACAAAAGAAGAGAGTGAAAACTCACTTCGACCAAACTATTCATCCCTGTTCTTTTGTTGAAGGAGATTTAGTCTTGCTCTATGATCAAGCGAATGATAAGCTGGGGGTAGGCAAATTCAAGTGGCATGGACCCTCTATTGTGAAGCATGTTTTGCAAAAAGGGGCATATGAGCTGATTGATTATGAAGAGAGTCCTCTAGATAAGCCCCGAAATGGGCTTTATCTGAAAAAATATTATGTGTGAATCCCATGCATCTCATTTGTACATACGTGTGTCTTTCAGCGTGTGTGTTTTAGTGTGTGTTTGCTTGTATGGCTTGGTGTGTAGGCATAATCGCCACTTATTGTGTCTTTTACTTCTTTTGCAGATGTCTACTGCACCTTACATTGGTTTCACCGATGGTGCCTGACGTAGTACCCAGAATCTTTCCTCTACAGCATGGTGATCTACGATCCTCATGGTGAGTTAGTAGATCTTCAAGGCATTTGTCTGGGTTGCACCACAAATAATGTCGCTAAATACAATGCTGTTATTGAATTGCTGGCCGAGGCAATTAACCTCAATATTCATGCATTGGTTGTGAATACAGATTCTCAACTTGTTGTTCACCAACTCAATGGGCGTTATTCTGTTAGAGATCATTGGATTTTAAGGTTGTATTTACGTGTTAAATTGTTGGAAAGAAGTTTTGGTTTTATTACATATCAACATATTCCAAGAAGATTAAACACGTTAACTGATGCATTAGCAAATCATGTATTGGACAAACATTTACGCAATATGTAAATCAAACATTGTACGAAAGCATTTAGACACAATAATGAACCATAAGATAGCATGTATATATGTATATATATATATATATATATATATATATAATATATATATATATATATATATATATATATGTCATGTGGCACACCAAGGCGCTCAAAAATAAGTGTATATGTCAAAAAATAGAGTCTGTGTACATTCGAAACACATGTCTCTCAAAAAATCAGTAGAAAATAAAACCTAGGCATCTACTGCGGTGGGTTATGCTCCCTATAGCAAACCACTGCTCATGCAACCCATCTCAAAAGTCGGTGCACTCTAGGTATCACCCCTATTATATGTATCTGATACTCCAAAGGGACCTATTCGATCCCCTTGTAATCTGGGATCCCCTCTGTCAGTTCCTCAAGGTTATGGGCTATTGTCTCCACTGGATTCCCATCTGGTGGAACCAAGGCCAGCTCTTGGATGACTTGTGGTTTCCTCCATGCCTCCCGAGCCAATCCAACAGGTCACTTTGGTCCCACATCTGTAATAACATAAGATACAACATTAAGACATATGCATGAAAAATTCAAAAACATCATAAAAGACAAAATCCAAAACATAGTGTGGTCAAGTGTTTACCTCCATCATCCCACTGCTCGCTAGCAGGCAGCATCATGTCGGGGTCCCCACGAAAATCCATACTTGCATATGGCCAATCTTCGACGAAGATTGTCTAACGACTCAGCCACTCCCAGAATAGTGTCCCCCACGACATTGGTCAATCGCCACCCCATCGCGGCATGACGTGTGCCCAACGAGTAATCTGGGTCTCTCGTGGTCTCGGATCATCCAAATCCATATCTTGTAACTAAAGTGATTGGACTCGCTCCAGCATGAGCGGAATCATAATAGACCCATAACCAAATTGCTTCGTTTCCCCGCGATGGCATTTGGTAAGTTGTCGCTTCATGTTGGTGGTCAATGCCTCTGCCCAGTTGAACATGGTTGGATTGAGGCACTCGAGAGCCTATTGGAGGTGGGTCTTTGTTGCCTCATGCTAGGCTTGAGAGCTTGCTACCCTCGTCACCATGAATAGGACCGAATGAAGAATCAGATCCTCTATTGTTGGAATCGCCAATTTCCCGCTAGTAGCTGATTTACGTGCCCCTGGGCACACCTGAGCTATCAACATGTCCTGTGATTCCCCACCAATTTGTTGGCCCTCTAAAATCAGCCTCTCACCGTGACGAGATAATCCAGTCAAGAAGTAGATATCTGTGGCATCAAAATCAATGTCCTTCCCCCAGATGACAAACTTTCCATATGTTGGGTTCCAAGCACGGATTCGTAGCTCTAACAAATTGGGTTGGGCCCGAAGATGCAGAGTGAGGAAGAATTTTAGTAACCCGCAAGCACGCAAAGCATTTCGGCACCCAGCATCAGAAAATGCTTGTTCATTGTTAACATCGTGAGTTAATTCTTGCCAGACAAATGCCATCCTGTCTTGTGTTGAAGAAGAAATGAATTAGAATTCTTTTCATAAACTTAAAGCCACGAATTATAAAATTTTTCAACTTCACGGCACCATCACGATTATTTTTAAAACAGCGGCAACAACGCGAAGACACTAGTTCATTTTTCCTGAGATCATCGCCAGAGTACAGCAGTATCTCACGACAATCATGGAGGTGATATGTATTATCACGCTCGGTCATTTCTAACCCGAGCGGCTTTCTCGCAACGACCGTGAGGCGTACCTAGACTTTAAAATCTGCCTAAAATCACCCATCCAACGTCAAAATTGCATAAAAAACTACTAAAATGTAGCGCAAAGGCGAATATACTTACTTGGCGAAGGTTTCAGGACGAACCATGGACAGATGGTGCCGGAATCAGCTCGGAGAAGTTGCTTAGGTTGGTGCTCCAAATGCCCAAGGTAAAATGTGCAATGCGAATGGTAAAAATGAATTACCCCCCACCCCTTTTTATAGTAATTGTTTGAAAAAATAAAAAAAAATATAGTTTAGGATGTGGGTTTTTTCCATTTATATTGCATTTTTTATTAAAGTTTTTGGGTTTAGACTATATCTTCCACATATATGATTTATTTATGTTGAATGGGTCTTATGTTTGATGTGTCTTGTGCAGAACTACAGGTGGTGAAGTTACGTCCTTCTTGGTATACACTTGATCCGGTTTTTCAAAGTCCTCTTTAAGCTCTTTTCGGACTTAAAAGACGAAAAGATTGCCGAGTTATTCCTTTTGACTCATTAAACAAAATAAGAGGTGGTCCTCTTTAAGCTCTTTTCAAACCGTATAAACGCGAAAATATTGTTAGTCTTTTGTCATTTCAAGTCCGATATCGGTTACGAAATGACGTGTCTTCGATCGCTTTTCTACTCTTTCGGATCAATGTCACTAGTTACGAAAAGTACTCCTTGGTCGTAATGATCAAGCAGTTCTCTCGAGTATTGTTTTACACTTTTTCAGGCTCGAGGGACACAAATCTACGAAAAAGGACCCCCCTGGAGTTTTCTTTTCTGTGTCTTTTTCAAACTCCCTAAACATGAAAAAGACTCTGAGTTTTACCTATGTCGAACTCGTTAAACCTTGATGACATTGGACTCGTCACCATGACGAGACTCAAGCTTCTCCTCCCTAGGGCTCGTTAAACTATTACTAGGTTGGATTCGACCGAAGGTCGAACTTATATTACAAGCATATGATATCCCCTTCAAGCTTGTTTTAAAAAATAATTGGGGTACTTGCCAGTAATGGTGGGGGAAAATTTGGAAATCATCATTGATTATCTATGGCAACTAGTCACTCTTGAACATCAACACTTTTGCTTCTTGTCGGGTTGGGATATCCATACATCGTCATTTGGCCTTCCGTGGGTTTGGGTTGTCATTTGCCTCGTTCCATCTAATCCACATTGCTTCCATCAAGCCTCTGATCCCTTGGTATCAAAATGTTGTCGCATTCTGGAGTCGTGTCACCGTTATGTTCAAGAGTATAATTCTTCTTCAGTTTACACCCTTACCTCCTCTTCTGATACTCTGTCTCACCATCTACTACTTGTTCCTTATCTCGTGTCGTTGTGTTATGAAACCAGCTCAAGAAAAAGATAGAAAATATAGATCAACGCCTTAAAATTCAGCCTCTTTGAGGGGGCAACCTCCTTTACATTACATAAATGAATAATTCTTTGATGATTCAAATAAAACCTCCTTTCTATATATAGGAGTCTAAGGAGTCACAATATAACCCAGCCAACCTAACAATAATAATATAAAGCCAGAAAAATAAAAATAGAGGGATTCTATGGGGCATAGTAATAACAATATGGGGGCAATAGGGGCACAACAATATTAATAAGGGGTACAAATACAATAGTAATGGGTTAATCACTAGTATTATAGGGACCCAACATGCCCCTCTCCTTCAAAAAAAGTGTTGTCCTCAACGCTTGAGTAGTTCTGGATACTTCTGTATAAAATTCTCATCCTCCCATGCGGAATCTTCTGCAGATAAGTTCTTCCACTTGATAAGATACTCCGAAATTGATCGATTTCGTAGCTGTCAAGATCTTGTTTCTGTGACTGCTTCTGGTTCCAATATAATTTTTCATTCCTCGTCAAGTTCTAGCAATATTGTTTGAACTGGGAGCCTGTCGCCTATAACCTTCGTTAAACATGAAACATGGAAAACTGGGTGCAATCGAGAAGCTGCAGGAAGCTCCAATTTGTATGCCATAGTACCAATCTTTTTGCAACACCTTGTACAGACCATAATACTTTGGTGATAATTTATTATCCTTCTTAGCTTGCTTGAGGGACATTTGTTTATATGGTTGTAGCCGTAGGAATACCCAATCACCTACATCATAACTTCTTTCGCTGCGATGTTGATCTGCTTGTTGTTTCATTCTATTCTGTGCCAACATGAGGTTATCCTTTAAGAGTTGGAGGACTTGTTGTTGATGTTCGATGTGATGTTCCACTGCTTGAACCTTAGAATTTTCTCTTAAATATGATGTGATGGATGGTGGCTGATACCCATAAAGTGCCATAAATGGGGTCATTTTTGTTGCTGTATGGAAGGAAGTGTTATACCACCATTCAGCCAGAGGCAACCATTTGACCCATGTGTCTATTTATCAGGTACAAAGCACGAAGATATCCTTCCAAACATTTGTTACTATCTCAGTTTTCCCATCAGATTGAGGATGATAAGATGAGCTATGAGCTAACTGAGTACCAAGACAAGAAAAATAATTTTGTCCAAAAATTTCCAGTGAAAATGGGATCCCTATCACTTACAATAATCTTTGGGTTTCCATGTAGCTTTTGAATTGTTTCCATAAATGCAGTAGAAACTATACTGGCTTTAAGTGGATGTGATAATGCACAAAAGTGTGCATACTTGGTAAGTCTATCAACTACCACCATGATGACACTCTTTCCCTCAGAACTTGGGTAAACCTGTGATAAAATCCATTGAAACCTCCTCCCAACGTTGGCTTGGAATGGATAAAGGTTGTAATAGACCGGTGTCTTAATTGTTTCAACTTTATTTTGTTGGCAAACCAAACATTCCACCACAAACTTTTGAATATCTGATTTAAGGCCATCCCAAAAAAATTCCTTCTTAACCTGTGGTAATTTTTTAAAAATCCTGAGTGCCCTCCTAAGGGAGAAGTGTGCAATTCCATAAGAATCTTTTGTTTCAGCTGGAAATTCTTACAGAGGTATAAACAATCTTTGTACCATAACGAATCATTTTTCCAGCTAAATGTATCAGACGTACTGGAATCTTGTTGTAATTTTCCAATAAGTCCCCACACTTCTTCATCATTCTTCCATTCCTCCCTTGCTTCGTTTATCCAATCTGGTTGGATAATAGAAATGGCACACAAAAATGCTTCCACATCCTCGTCCTTTCTTGAGAGTGCATCTGCCACCACATTTTGCTTCCCTTTTTTGTAGATGATTTCAAAGTCATAACCCAACGTCTTTGTGACCCACTTTTGTTGCTCTTCAGAGGATAATCTTTGTTCTAAAAAGTATTTAAGGCTATCATGATCCATTTTTACCTTGAAGTGTCTTCCCATTAGGTAGGGTC